>JAZKJV010010297.1:700000-864962 GCA_037367405.1 Ottelia alismoides | reverse complement strand
TTCCATGGCCCCTATATTCCCGGATCTTAGTACTGGACCTTGCCACAACAGTTTGTTTCTTGCTTTTCCAAGAAACCAGAGAGCTCCCAACAAATACTGCAAATCCTGAGGTTGATTTCGATCCTTAGGGCGTCCTGCATAATCAGCATCTGCACATGCTGAGATAGATAAATCTGTGCCCTTTCGAAACAGCAACCCTGAACCTGGAGTAGACTTCAAATACCTCAGTATCATGTATATATGGCATCCATATGAACTTGTCTTGCTGCTCCACAAATTAACTCACCCTGCTCACTGCAAAGGCAATATCGGGATGATTTATGGTAATATAAAGGAGCTTACCCATCATTTCTCTTCATACAGTTTCAACAATGTCGTCATCATACAGCTTCATGCTTGGATCCATGGGAATACTTGATGGTTTGCATCCAGCCATGCCTGCTTCAGTCAAGAAATCTGTGATGTACTTCCTTTGGGTCATAACTAGACCCTGTACATTCCTGGCAAATTCCAACCCAGAAAGTATCTTAGGGTTCCAAGATCCTTCGTGACGAACTGACGGCCTAGGAATGCCTTCGCTCTTTCTATGCCCTGAATATCATCTCCTGTAACCAGAATATCATCAACATAGACCATGATAACAATCGTACCTGCCGATGACTTCCTGAACAAACGAGTGGTCTGCATTCGACCTCTTGAATCCCTGTCGTTCTATCAGATCAGAAAGCTTCTGGAACCACGCTCTTGGACTCTGTTTGAGGCCATAAATTGCCTTGTGAAGTCTACACACCATATGCTTCTCCCCTCAGCAATAAACCCTGGTGGCTGCTGCCATGGAAGGCCGTATCCCGATATATCGGCGATATATCGCCGATATATCCATATCGACATGGAACCGATATCGAAATCGATATATCGATATATCCAGTTTCTGGATTTTCTTCAGAAAGATTCCTAGATATAGCGATATATGCCGATATATCAATATCGACACGATATCGAAATGATATCGATATCGATATGTCCTTCCATGGCTGCTGCATGTAGACTTCCTCCTGCAGATCACCATACAAGAAAGCATTCTTGACATCCACTTGAGATATACTCCAGTCACGTACTACAACAACTGATAAGAGAATGCGAAGAGTGGAATGGCGAGCCACTGGAGAAAATGTATCCATATAGTCCACAGCCATAGGTTTGTGTAAAACTTTGCGTGACCAACCGTTCTTTGTACTGATCTAGACTGCCATCAGCGTGGTATTTAACTGTGAATACCCACTTACTGCTCACAATAGATGCATCAGAAGGAGGAACAACCAAGGTCCATGTGCCACGAGACTGTAGTGCACACATCTCATCTTCCATAGCCTTCTCCAGCAATCAATCTCCATAGCATCCTGGTAGGTCGTGGTATGTCAACGAAAGATAAAGCTGCAACAAATCTCTGAAGTCACCTGTAGGCGATGAAAGACACCTGTGAAGCAAAGGGATAAGATGTACACGTCCGCTTCTGCTTCTGGATAGCCATAGGAAGATCAAGATCATCTTCCGCTGTATTGGATGGTGAGGTCTCCTCCTGCAATGAAGAATCTTGCACATGTACCATATCTGACCCGTTAGTAGTAATGCCATCTGAACATACCTGAGGCGTGATGGATGTCTGACGTGTAGCCTGAGCAGGACCTGACCGACGTGTATAGAATTTTGATAATGGTGGAATAGGAGGTCGTGTAGGTGGTGGAGGTGGAGCTGGTGGTGAAGATGACGTAGAGTCAGGAACAGGAGTGGACTCGGTGGACTCAAAGTAGGTGGTGGAGGGACATAGACATCATCATTGGTAGTGGATGGTACCAGTCTGTCACCTGCAGGGGAAAAATACATAACAGACTCAAAGAACGTGACATCAGCACTGACAAAGTATTTCTTGTTTATGGGATCATAACACCGATAGCCCTTTTGAGTACGAGAATAATCGACAAGACACACTTGATAGCTCTCGGAGAGTGTTTGTCAAGTCCAGGAGTCAGAAGATGAACAAATGCCACAATACCAAAGACACGAGGAGTAAGTGAGAATAATTCCTTGTTAGGAAAACGATAGAGAGAGGATTTTCTTCACCAAGAACAGAAGATGGCTTACGATTGACCAGGTAACAAGCGGTAAGAACAACATCCCCTGAAAGAAATAGGAGCACAAACTCTGAATCAGTAGGGTTTGAGTAATGTCGAGAAGGTGGCGATGTTTTCTTTCTGTCGCAACCATTCTGCTGAGATGTGTAAGCACTTGTGGTTTGATGAATAATGCCCTTTGACGAAAGAAACTGAGAGAGGGACCGTGTGCAGAATTCAAGAGCATTATCAGTACGAACATATTTGACGGTAGAAGAAACACATTTTGCACTTCATTAATCAAATTTTTAATCACATCGCCTGCTTCAGATTTATTCTTTAAAAGGAAGACCCAAGAAACACGAGAAAAATCATCCACTACCACTAGATAAAATCTGTGTCTCTGATGATCGGGTACACGACTCGGACCCTTATATCTATGTGAAACAACTCAGATGGGGAGCTACTTCTCGACTCTGACGACTAGGAAAGCTCGACCAATGATGCTTTCCCACAGACACGCTTCACAGCAAAAGGAAGAACTGGAGAGATCTGAGGCAGAAGATGTCGCATTTTTGGAGCGGGAGATGACCAAAACGGAGATGCCAGATGTACGGAGAAACCGGTCCGGCAGAATGAGAAGAGACGCCGACATAAGTATTCCGAACCAGCCTATATAGACCATTCTGCTCAGAGCCACAACCAATCACCCTGCCCGTTAGTATGTCCTGAAAATAAGAGAAGACGGGTCAAATATAGCACGACAGTGCAAATCCTTCGTAATCTGACTAATAGATACGGATTCGTCGAGAACTCAGGAGCATGTAGGACATTCTGTAGATGCATAGTAGAAGATAAGAAGACCTCCCCTGTCCAACGAGGGGAGAATGAGTACCGTCTGCAATCTGTACTGAGCGGCCATGAGGAATATCCTGTAGGACTCAAGTCTCTCTCGATCACGGTAGAGATGATGTGTGCACCAGAATCTATAATCCAATCCGAGATATCATGAGAAGATGTAAATGCAGTAGCACTACCTGAGGTACTAACAACAACAGAGGAACTGGCAGATGCTGTAGCAGCAACATCTGAAGGTCCACCAGAAGAATCACCAGATGATTGTGGCATAATATCACGTAGACGTGCCACAAGTTCCTCGAAACGATTATCTGCAGTAGATGTCAATTGGGGCTGAGAATGCTCTGCTACACGTGCCGATGCTGGGAATCCATGCTTAGAGTAGCATGTCTCCTCCGAGTGGCCTGTGCGGTGACAATATGAGCACGGCCGAAAGCGACCTCCCTACCCTGGGTCCACGTCCACGACCACGACCAGAAGAGTGGCCACCTCTCCCATGCGAGACTGCCATCGCCGATGGGGTGGAGTAGATGAGCTGAAAGAAACTGATATCAATGTTCAGGAAGGCGCTATGCGATATTCAGTCGGAGGGGTCACTGCATAGAGAGTATGCGTTATGCGGGAGAGTATGCGGGGAGTATGCAGTTTTATGCGGTTTGATATTTTTTATTATTAAAAATATAAATAAATATTTAATATTATGATAATATCCTCAGTCGGGAGAGTATGCGGGAGTATGCGGTTTTGTGCGGGAGAGTATGCGATTTATGCGGGGAGTATGCGGTTAATGTTATTATGCGGGTGGGGTTATTTGATTTTTGATTAAATAAAAAAAGTTCTATAAGAAAAGCGGTCGAGTATGCGGCTGCATAGGGGGTATACTCGGCCGAGTATGCGGGTCAACCCGCATACATGACCGTTTCATCATACTCGGAGCGGCAAGGCTATCGAGTACGAGTATGCGACCGAGTATGCGGCTTACTCGGTCGTTTTTTTTGAACACTGACTGATATGCGACTGATTCTCCTGTAGACATCCTTCATCGGAGGAATAGCTGCATCAGCCAAAATCTGAGAGCGGGCGGCCTCATACTCAGGATCTAGGGCCGCAAGTAGAACACCCACCATGGTGGCATTCCTAAATGTCTTCTGCTGTTCAGGAGTCGCTGTTAGGGGAATGGTGCTGTACAACTTCTCAAACATCCCCCTCAGGGATGTGTACAAGGAGTGAAGAGGTCTTCCATTCTGCTTCATCGTGAATATATCATGCTGAAGTTGTAACATCTTGGTCTCATTTCACACCTGGAAATATGTATCAGCCAGAATATCCCACATCGCCTTGGCAGTGGGTTGATGGAGGACATCATTGGCAATCTCCATCGACAGTGTTCCTGACAACCAGACCTTGGCATATGAATCATCAGACTCCCACGAGGCATATATCCCTGTCTTCTCTGCTGGCTCATCCTCGGTAAGAATGTGCTTCTTACCGTTCGACTTCATGAGGCTCATGAACTGCATCGCCCAGAGCTCATAGTTCGACCCATCCATCTTTACTATTGGCACGGGACCTTTGAACGCGCCTATGGAGGGCATATCTACCTTTGATTCTGACATATTGCCGCCGGAGAAGAACTAGGGTATGTAGACGAAGTGATAGATGTCTACACAAACTTCATAGGATTCGAGTGCGTATGTAGACTTTACGCACCCAAATCCATATATCTGGAGGAAGAGACGGCTACGATTAAAGTAGCAAAAGTCCGCTAGGGCAAGTCGAAAGATGAAGACGAGGCGGTGAGCTGGGGTGCTACGGCGTCACTTGGAGGGGACCCGTGGGGGGGGGGGGTCGGGCGGCACTGGGGTGAACCCGGGGGGGGGGGTGGGTCGGGCGGCACTGGGGTGAACCCGGGGGGGGGGGTTCGACGGCACTGAGGTGACCCCGGGGGGGGGTCCGACGGCGGTGGGAGGGACCCGGGAGGGTCCTGCGGAACTGGAGGGTGGCCCGGGAGGGGGCGGCGGCGGCAGAAGAATGAGAGAGAGGGACCCTCTAAGTAAGGATTTAGTGAAAATATCTGCCATCTGGTCCCCTGAGTTGACATGAGATGTAGAAATGAAGCCTTTCTCAATCATGTCACGTATATAACGACAATCAACATCAATGTGCTTTGTCCTCTCATGGAATGCAAGATTATTAATAATGAATAGGCAAGTTGATTGTTGCATTCCACTGACATGGAAGAGGTACATCTATATGTAGATCTGTTAGGACTGCTCGAACCCACATCATTTTTGTACATACTTGTGCCATAGCTCTATACTCAGATTCAACGCTAGATCTAGTAAGAACAATTTGCTTCTTACTTTTCCATGAGACAAGTGAATCTCTAACAAATATAGCAAATCCTGATGTATACTTCCTATCCTTGAGGCACCCTGCATAGTCTGCATCTGCACATGCTGAAATAGTAATAGAGCCACCCTTTTTAAATAGCAGCCTTGCACCTGAAGATGATTTAAGATACCTTAGTATCATTTGTATAACATCCATATGAACTTGACAAGGTTGTTCCATGAATTGGCTCACCCGACTGACTGCAAATGAAATATCGGGTCTGGTAATGGTGACATAAAGAAGGTTTCCAACCAGCTCCCCGTGTCTTCTCCTGTGAACCTCATTAGTATTATCATCATAGAGCTTCATGCTTGGATCCATGGGTGTAGTCGCGGGTCGACATCGAAGCATACCCATGTTACTTAACAAGTCGGTGACATTTTCTCTGAGTCATCACATGCCCTTGTTGATTTCTGGAAAACTCCAATCCCAGAATGTATCTAAGAGCTCCTACATCTTTGGTAACAAATTCACGACACATAATTTTTTCACCGTCTTTATTCCCTATATGTCATCTCCTGTAATAAGTATATTATCAACATACACCCTAATAGCAATCATACCTCTGGAGGTTCTCTGTATAAATAAAAAGAGAGTGATCTGCATTCGACCATTTGAACCCCTGTTTCTCAAACAAATCTGAGAGCTTCTGGAACCATGCTCTAGGGCTCTGCTTAAGGCCATTGATTGCCTTATGAAGTGTACACACCTGTGAACAGTCCCCCTCATCAGCAATCCCCTGCGGCTGTTACATGTAGACTTCCTTCTGAAGATCATCATACAACAATGCTTTCTTGACATCTAATTGAAACACAGACCAATCTCGAACCACATCAACAACTAAAAAATTTGTAAGGTAGAATGACGAGCAGTTGGGGAGAACGTGTCAAGATAATCACTCTATATGTCCGAGTAAACCCTCGTGCAACCAGTCGAGCCTTGTACCTATCATTGCTACCATCTGCAGTTTGCTTCACTGTAAATATCCATTTATAACTTACTATAGACACTCCAGTGGGAGTTGGGACAAGGCTCCAAGTACCTCTCGACTGAAGGGCAACCATCTCTTCTTCCATAGCTAATCGCCACCGATCGTCGTTTAAAGCCTCCTGATAATTCCATGGAATGACCACGACCGACATTGCAACTGCAAATTTCCTGAAATCGTCAGTCAAGCGATCAAAGGAGACCATGGATGCTAGAGAATATGACGCACAACTACGCTTTTGCATTCGAAGAGCAATAGGTAAGTCCAGATCAGCAACCTCCATGTCTGTCCCTTGTAAAGAACCTGCTCAGGTAGACCATCATACCCATCGTTAGAAACTGTGTATTCAGAACATACCTCATGCGTGCTAGCTGATGAGCGATGACCATGAGCGGAAGCAGGTCAACGGGTATAATGATGCGACAATGGTGGGACTGGGACCGTAATAGTTGGTGGAGGTGGCGATGACGGCGGTGGTGGTGTTGGTGAAGGAGGTGATGATGGTGGAGGTGAAGGAGATGATGATGGTGGTGGTGGCATGCATATTTCATCATCAGAGTATGAGGAAGTCAACAGATCACTTGTAGGAGAGAAATACATCACGGTCTCAAAAAAGGTGACATCAACACTAACATAATACTTCCTGTACATTGGATAATAACATCTGTGCCTTTTTGTGTTCTGGAGTACCCGACAAAGATACACTTGACAGCTCTAGGAGAGAGCTTGTCAATACCTGAAGGCAACTGGTGGACGAAGGCGACCGAGCCAAACATACGAGGAGTAAGTGAGAACAATTCCTTTTCAGGAAAATCAAGAGAGAAGGGAATTTTCTCACCAAAAACTGACAAGGACACGCGATTGATAAAACAACATGCCGTAAGAACATCGCCCCAAAAAGAATGAGAGCATGACTGTGAATGTGAATAGTCCATGTAACATCAACCAAATGACAATGCTTCCTCTCTGCAATACCATGTTGTCGGGAAGTATAGGCACATAATGTTTGATGAATAATACCTTGGGTTGAAAAATAATTGTAAAGACCATGGGTACCTAATTCTAAGGCATTATCAATTCTCACAAATTTCACAAAAGTAGAATATACAATTTTTACTTCAGTTAGAAAAGTTTTCATAACATCTCTGGCTTCAGATTTATTCTTTAATAAAAAGACCCAGGACAAACGAGAGAAATCATCAATTGCAGTAGATAAAACCTTTGTCCCTAGTGATCAGGAAAACGACCGATACTCAAAATATTTATATGAAACAACTCAATAAATAGAGCTACTGCTTCAACCCTAACGATTGGGGAAGGCAGACCGATGATGCTTTCCCAGTTGACATGCTTCACATTGAAAGGACGAGTGAGGAGAGATCTGAGGCAAAATATAACACATATTCTGGAGTACGAGACGATTAAAGCGCTGGTGCCACGTAAAGGGTGGGACGCATCCAACAAAATGAGAGGAAATTCTGGCATAGGGAGTTCAAACTAAGCGATAGAGATCACACTAATCACAACCACACCTAATTACTTTGCTCGTAAGGATGTCCTGAATTACAAGAGAAGATGGGTAAAAAATGGCTCAACAATGTAGATCCTTCGTATTCTGTCTAATATATAACAAGTTCATAGAGAAGTCAGGTGCATGCAACACATTTTGTAGATGCATAGGCGTCAAGCTAATCTCCCCCTGTCCAGTGATTGGGGAGTGAGTACCATCTGCAATAACCATAGTTTGTCCTGGAGGAACCTGTCTGTATGCTGTAAGTTAACCTCTATCGCCACACAAGTGATGTGTGACATCGGACTCCATAATCCATTCTATAACATCAGATCTGCTACTGCTAGTAAGTGCACAAGTACTACCTGAGGTACTGGAGGAGGTTGAAGCAACCACATCTGAATGACTCCCGGAGGCCGAGAAGACGTAACGGGACTGACAAGAGGTATAATGCCCCTCAATCGTGCTATAAGATCATCAAATTGTTGATCCAAAGAGGAAGCAGCCGGGGGCTCAATCTGCTCAGCCATGCGAGTAGAGGCAGGAAATCCATGCTTGGAATAACATGTATCCTCTGTATGTCCAGGACGATGGCAAAAAGTACATGGCTGACGAACACGACCTCATCTGCCATGAGGTCTGCGTCCACGAAACTGAGAAGAGCCTCCTCGACCTCGGGAGGATGCCATCGTTGAAGAAGTCTGATTGGCAGTAGTAGATGAGACAATGATTCGACTGAGCCTGCTGAAGGCTTCCTCTATGGAAGGAATAGTAGCGTCTGCCAAAATCTGGGAACGAGCTGCCTCACACTCAGGATCAAGGGATGCCAGAAGGCAGAAATACACCAACCATGGTGGCATTCCTATAAGTTTTCTACTGCTTAGGAGTAGATGCGAAAGACATGAAGCTATAGAGCTTCTCGAACATCCCACTCAAGGAAGTATATAGCGAATGAAGGGGTCGTCCATTCTGCTTGATAGTAAAGATTTCATGTTGGAGTTGTAGAATCTTGTCTTATTCTTTGCATGTGAATAAGTAGCAGCAAGAATATCCCACATCGCCTTGGCTGTGGGCTGATGGAGTATATCATCGGCGATCTCTATTGCCAATGTACCTGAAAGCCAAACCTTGGCATATGCATCATCCGTCTCTCATCTGGCGTTAACGCCAGTCTTCTCAGCCGACTCTTCCTTGGTAAGAATGTGTTTCTTACCCGTAGACTATATCATGCTCATGAACTGCATATCCCACAATTCATAGTTTAACCCATCCATCTTTACTATAGGCACAAGTCCTTTGAAGCATAGAAGGCCGTATCGATATCGATATCGTATTGATAATGATATTTCGACGATATATCGTCGAAATATCGCCCATATCGACGAGCTTTTGCGAAGAAAATGCATGGAAATCAGGATATATCACCATATCGGTACCCATATCGGTCCCATGTTGATATCGATATATCGGCGATATATCGCCGATATATCCCTATATTTCCTTCCATGCTTTGAAGGTGCCTGTGGAGGGGCTATCTACCTTGCTTTCCGACATGATGGCTAGAGAAGACTGGGGTTGAAGACTAGAGAAGTGTTTGTCTATCTATACTGACATAGAGGGATTTGGTTGCATGTGTAGATTCATGCAACCAATCTCATCAAGTAAGGGGAGTCGGCGGTGGTGGCCCCTTTTGAAAAGGGATTTGCGGCGACACCTCTTGGATAGAGGAGGTGCAAGGGCCGGGCGATGAGGATGCAGGGCTGAGCAACGTGGGTCGGGTGGCGGGGCTGCAGGACCCGAAGCGGCAGGTTGCGGGGTAGCGGTCCCGTGGGGGTCGGGCGGCGGAAGCCCTAGGTTGTGGGGCGACAGGCCGGGGTTGGCGGCACCCAAGGCGGTGCGCGTGAGAGAGGCTTGAGATGGGGTTTAGGATTATGGGTTCGGTACAGGAGCTCCGGTCTAGGACCGTCGCTCTGATACCTTGTTAGGAAAATAGAAAGAGTTATTTATTCCTTGAGCCCTAGGCTCTCTTATATAGGGAGAGGCCTATGGGCAAATTACATTAAGTGGACAGAAGAAAAAGAAAATATCTAAATAATAAATAAATATGAAATATATCTCTACACAGACTTCAATTCTAAATTTGTGAATATAAAATCTAGATTGCAAAAAAATCATGAAGTTTTGTAAAATTTATGGTCATGTTCTTGCCTTTTTTTTGTTGATAACATTCTGTATTTAATTAACTAAATAAATTGTAAATTTTGTGGTTATTAAACGTATGCATTGTGTCAAAAATATGAAATAAAATGTTGCCACTAAATGCATGCATTGTCATTAATATGTTCATAATAAGAATTATGTTTTTAGAAATATACTCGGAACTGTGATAATATGTGATAATATGCTGATTTATGCTCTGAATTTTGTTCAAAATAATAATAATATTTTATGGGTACCCTCGAGAACCCACAACCCAGTTAAGTATTCAGGGTGCCTGTTAGGATTAGGCACTCTTTGGAATGGGTTGGGTTGATCTCTGATCGGTTAACGATGGTATAGGACGGGTCACAATCAAACAGATTGGGTATCTATTGCATACCCTTGGACACCAGTCTCCAATACTTAGCTTGTGCTATGTCCTCATGACATGAAAAGAAATAGCTCATACTAAACGTAAAGAGCTGCACATAATAAAGGAATAGAAGTCAATTGCCTCCTATTCTTAGGCTTTGGTCAGCCTAAATATAAAAGAGATGCAAGAACGGGATGGTCGAAGTCAAGGAATAAATAATGCATAGAAGTGGATCTATATACAATGGGCATTAGTCCCCCTATACTTAAGCTCAGATCAGCCTAAGTATAGAAGAGTACCTAATGCGAGGGACTAATGTGATGTTGAGAATATTCAAAAAGGAAATTATTGTCAGTGAATGCGTATAATTCTGCTGAGATAATGTGAGTAGTAAAACTGCAAGGTGTCATGTGTGACCATTTAGTGTTTCCTTTAAATCTGGTGTAACTGTGATGACGTTATTTTATGTGGCTATGAGGAGAAAGGTGCTAATCAATGGTTGTAGTCTCCCTATATTGGTCATGTTATGATCACTTCTGATATTGTATCTAGTTTTATTGCACCTCAGTCTTGGTCATTGATGAATCTCGTATTCATCATGCTAAAAGCCGCTAATTAAAACCCCTGCTTAATCAATCCAATAAAAATACCCTCTAATTCTTTGTTTTTATCCTGTTGTATATTGTGTATAAATGACCCTTAATTTATTATATTTAATTTCCTCTATTTTTCTTGTAATTATTTTATCCTCAAAAACCCTAAAAATTAGGTAGACTAATTGTCTATAATTCACTGACCATAAAAACACTAAAAAATACAAAACATCTCAAAACCACAAAATTGATGTTTTAATTCCCCTAAAAATACCGCCAAAAATATGTTTTGTACAATTGACCTCTTTTGGCTTTTTGACCAACATGAAAGTTGTATGTAGATCTCGTCGAGACGAGCAACTTTCATGTTTTGACTTTTTTCTAATTCGGCCTCTAACTATTTCTTTTTCTATTTTTCTTTGTAATTTTACTCTGAATTTTCTCATTGGGCCACGTGGCGCCCTTTGGGCCGCCCACGTGGCCTGCCTCCTCTCTCACCACCCGACCTTCATTCTGACCGTCTTATCCACTCCATCTGAGCCGTCCACCACCGCTCCTTCCGTCAGCCCTCGGATCCGTCTCCAGATCAGATCACGACCGCCCACTAGCGCCTAATCCTCAGTCGCTCGATCTCCTGCTCATCCAACGTCCCACAACGCTCCACGTCACTCGTTCATCTCAACCCTCCGATCCCATCCCCATCCCACGGCCATCCGCACTCCACGTTCCCCCTTTTTTTCCAGCCGTTGGATCAACCTCCTATCCAACGCCTACCCGCATGCCACGTCGCCCCTTCTCCATAGCCATCCGATCGACCTATCATCCAACGCTCCTTATTGCGCCACGTCACATCTTCACATCAACCGTTAGATCTGCCCCATCTTCCAATCACAGCCGCTCCTTCGCGCTCCCATCCTAGCCGTCGGATCGCTAGATCCAACGGCTGGGAGATCGTCTTCCTCCTCGTAACCTCCCTTCTTCTCAGCCGTTTCACCTCGTAACGCCTGCTCCCTCTTCATATTTTGGAAGCCCACTCCGGCCATGTCTCTCTCTCCTGACCGTCGCCCCGCGTACCCCTTCCCTCCGCCATCCTCGAGCCACCATCAACACCCCTCGCCATTACCCCCTCACCATTAAACCTCCAGTGAAAAATGCCTCGCCATCAACATAACCCCCTGTCGCCTCCGCCTATTTAACCATCTCCTCCGCCTCCGTAATTCCCCATCCACCATTATTGGGCCTTCTCCTAGCTTCCTCCGCCCCTCCGGTGACAGCGGAGGGGCGGAACGTCGAGGCGATCATGGGGCTGGTCCGGTGTCGACCCACGACCGCATTGGCCGTGTCGCGGTTGACCTCCGGGCACCGCCGAGCACCGGGGATGATCGCCCCCATCGTGCGAAGACCCCCAAGGTCCGATGAGGACCTCGAGCCCAGATCACAGCCTCCACCACACCTCGCTCCGGCGAGGTGCTTTTTATTGTATTTTCTCGAATTTTTCCCTTTGCCGATCGTCACTTCCACCCTCCACTGACCACTCGACCAGCTCCGCACAAACACCCTCATCCTCGCTGACCACCCTCCTTCCGTCAGAACCCCACCGCTCTCCGACACCACTCCTCCGTAATCACGGCGGAGGACTCCCCTGAGCCCCACCTTCTCCTCCGCACGGCTCCCATTCCATTTCACCTCATTCGCACTACACGCACGTACGCTTCGGCTATTACTAATGCTTGCAGGTACCTTCAATGGCCGGAGTTCTGATCGGAGCTCCTTCGAGTTTTTCCCCTCCGGCGATGCTTCACCGACCGTCACCTCCGATCAGCCTCGGAGCATCGCCGCACCACCAACGTCTTCGCGGAGTCCCCAGCTATCTTCTTCGACCATCAGCGGACCTCGCGGGGCACGACGGAGCTCCATCGAGTCCACCGGAGACCCGCCTTCTCCGGCGGACCACGGAGGAGGAAGAAAGTACAGGTGTCGTCCGATCACCAGGATCGGGCGGCTAGGATGATGCCACGTGGCGATTCCAGATGCCACCCGAGCCTCCACTCTGAACCTATAGGCTCGGGTGGACCGAACCTCGCGCCGAACCTCCAGAAGCAGCCACGTGGCCCGAACCTGCAAGGCTGTCCCAAGCTTGGCCCCCCCACGTGCAACGCACGTGAGGTGCTGGGTAATTTGCATGCCAGACCCTGGAAGAATTGCCAATTATATTTTGGTCCCCAGGCACGTGCCTCTCGTGCGTGTCTGGATATTTTATAGGGAAGGCCTCCAAATTTCCTAAAATTGCAAAAATGCCCCTGCGCGCAAATGGTGAAATTGCATAAGGGCCCAGGCGGTTTTTGGTAATTACATTTAGGTCCTTCCAGGGACCTAAATGCAATATTTATCCTTTATTTTTATTGCATTTTTATTACAATTATGCCCCTGCATTGTTTTTAACATAACTTGAGCATCGTAGGTCCAAATTGCATGATTTTAGTGTCGTTTTGATCCTTATTTTATCCTCTATATCTTAGCATGTTTATTTGTCTCATTTGCCACTGTTTTAATTAAAGTGAATTTTTATGTGAAAAATAGGACCCTGCTCTCCTTGTCTTGCTTTGATCTGATGACCGCTGTGCATGTGTGTTCAAAATTGACTCTGATTTCATTTTATTTTTTGTTGCTCACATATTTAGGGTATAATTGTAGGCTTTAATCTGTATATACATTATCTTGCATATTTGCTCTTGCATCACTTTAACTTGCATAAAAATAAATAAAAAATTTGCATGCATCATGGCTTTGTTGTGTAAATAGCATAGTTCTCTTCCCGAGTCACTTTGCCTTTCGGGCCTTTTCGGAAGCAGAGAGAGTGAGCTAATGTCAAAGAATATGAATTGAGAACCAGTGTTTTACGCGCTTTCCTTCGGCTGTAAGCATCAAGCAGCGAGAGTGGCTAATGTCAAAGAATATGAATTTAGAACCAGTGTTTTACGCGCTAAGCTATGTATACGAGTCGAGTTATACTGTACTAAGGTAACGAACTCGGGTGGGCAATTAGTCCACAAGCGCTCTTTCAGTGAGAAGAAAGACGGTGTGCGCACGAACCATAATGCCATAGCCACATCTGGTCAACTGTCCTGAACCTGCGGCTAAGCGCAGGTATGATTCGCGTAGGGGTGCAAGAAGCGAGGTCAAAGGTCAAAAGTGAGCAAGCCGACTTAGGTAGTAGATGGCGTGCTCGATGATGAGAAATTCCTAAACAGTTTTTGATGATCCTAAACCAATAAGACTATATAGGTTTTGAGAATGTAGAAGGATCTGAAATTGAAATTAACTCACTTTGTGCTTCATGAATCAAGATTCGATAAACAAATTAAGTAGCCGTGTCCCTGTGTTCGACCTTGGTAGACTTGCCAAGTAAAAATATTCCACGACATTCAAAGATCGTGGTTTTTGCTGAACCAAATTCGCCCCCTATACTAGGACTATTTCACATTAGAGGCGAATTTTGTGTTCATCAAATGGCGTCGTTGCCGGGGACGCGGCTTAACTTAATTATTGGATTTTGATTTTATTGAATAATTTCAATATTTTTAGGTCCTCATTTCTTGTATCATTTTTGCATCATATCTGTTGATTAAATTTCTCCTTATATTCTAACTTTTCTCTTTTGTGGCAGGGCCCATGTAGATCGAGGACGCTTGATCCTCATGGAGACGTGAAGTTGGGAGATTCCGCTGAAGAGGCCGCAAAAGACATTGTGAAGAAATATGAGGATTTTTATCAATCAGATTGCATTGCATATTGTAAAAAAAAACACTTGCATCTGCATATTTATTTCCAATTTTGCATGTTGTACACAAAAAAAAGGAAAAAGAAAAAAAAGATAGTAGATCACTTGATGATCTAACCCCCCCCCCCCACACACACACGTACACTTGCACATACACACTCACTCCCACCATCCCCCTATATATTTCACTCTCTCTCTGTGTATATTTCACGAACCCCCTCCCCCTCACCCTTGTATCATAGAACAACCCCCCTCCCCCTTAATTCAGACCTTACTTAGGCTATTTGTAGCCTAAGTATAGGGGGGACTTGCCTGCTCACCCCTCTCTCATTCTGTCTTCTTGTACTTAGGGCAATATTGACCTGAGTATAGGAGGACCCCCCATCCTCAGTTCCGCTATATCGCCCTATATTTGAACGAGCCTTGGCTTCATGGCACTTTTGCTATGAGGACATATCAAATTTTAAGTATAGCGGGGTATACCATATATTACTGTATATTTACTTTAGCCATAGCTCGTATTTTTAATTTTTTTTTAAAATTTGTTTTCGGGCTTGGTTTTTGTAAAACATGTGAACTGAGTTTTGTAAAAACCTTGTAAAAATGTTTTCCTAAATTTTAGGGTTTAAACTGTGTAAATAACCCTTTTCAAAAAAAACCCATAAAAATCTGCAAAAGACAAAAATCACACAAAAAATCACTAACCTAAGGAGTTGGTGTATTCCTGACACATCCACACCCACTCAAGGCTTGAGGATTTTGAGGACACTTGATTTCTGTGATCTTGAGAGTCTGAGTTAACATGCCGTAGTCATTAGGGTTTTTAAGATTTAAATATCCACACTTCCCTGATTTGAAAGATTTGAGCGCTATATTGCACTCTTAATCTCTACCTTCAAGAAAAATATGATCAGCACAGTCACTTCCACAACTGCATGACTGATGAGATAAGTTGAGATATCACTTGAGGAACTAGGACTAGAGATTTGAGTTTAGACCCGATCTAATGATATTCGAGGATGGGATAAAGTTAATGAAGGCTTCAGAAGACATGAGTGTCAGCAAAACCCTAGCCCGTATGTGAACAAGATTCATATGCTATCTCTTTGATATTTACCTAAAAGTGCCAGGGTGTGATGAAACTTAATGAATATTGTTGATCAATGTGCGCCAACTTTTGGTAAAAGCAGTGGAGCTAGCTAACAAAAGCAATGAAGTGTCAAAGAAAAAGCTCTACATCCAAGTCAAATTATAAATGAGCTTCCACCAATGGCGAGCGCTCCCAAACATTTTCAAAGTGTCCACTTGGACCAAGCGCTAATTAGGACCAAGGAGACGGGCTGTCACCAAAAAAGGGCTCTGCATCGTAAATGCTACAAGTCTGGGTGTCGAAGGTGTCTTAGATACTCAAAAGAGACACACCCCGATGTATTCCCAGAAAAAAAAGTGCATACGACTCCAACTCTCTTGATGGACACATTGGTCAACAATTTAAAAATTTATGTCTTGAGTAAAAAGGCACTCGAAAGGCCCCTTGTTCCAATGTGAGGGAGAGAAAAATAGACACAACCCTATTCCCTCCACCATCTGGCCGTCCGTCTACACTTTCAAGTTTGACGAACTAATGAGACGGTTGACTGAAGAAAGAATAGACTTATTCCCTAGTATTGAGGATTAGGTCTAGAGGAGAGTCTTTGGGACTGGAACTTTGAGTGATACATCAACTCGGCTCTCATGAAATGCAGTACACTAAATGTCATATCCTTATATTATATGTACAAAAAGAGAGTATGATAATTAGAGAAGTTGGATTCCTTCTGACTAAGGCTTGGCTAAACCCATAATTTTAGGATCACTTAGGTCTAGGGCCTTTGAAAGATCAAGCCTTGAATTTTTCACGCGCACTGTCAGGAATTAATCCGACTCCTTCATTCTTTAGATGCTCGAGGACGAGCATGGTTTAAGTATAGGGGTATGATGAATCTCGTATTCATCATGCTAAAAGCCGCTAATTAAAACCCCTACTTAATCAATTCAATAAAAATACCCTCTAATTCCTTGTTTTTATCTTGTAGTATATTGTGTATAAATTACCATTAATTTATTTTATTTAATTTCCTCTATTTTTCTTGCAATTATTTTATCCTAAAAAACGCCTAAAAATTAGGTAGACTAATTGTCTATAATTCACTGACCATTAAAAACACTAAAAAATACAAAAACATCTCAAAACAACAAAATCAGTGTTTTTATTCCCCTAAAAATACCCCCAAAAATACGTTTTGTACAGTTGACCTCTTTTGGCTTTTTGACCAACATGAAAGTTGTAGATCTCGTCGAGACGAGCAACTTTCATATTTTGATTTTTTCCTAATTCGGCCTCTAACTATTTCTTTTCTATTTTTCTTTGTAATTTTACTTCGAATTTTCTCATTGGGCCACGTGGCGCCCTTTGGGCCGCCCACGTGGCCCGCCTCCTCTCTCGCCACCCGGCCTTCGTTCTGACCGTCTGATCCACTCCATCTGAGCCGTCCACCACCGCTCCTTCCGTCAGCCCTCGGATCCATCTCCAGATCAGATCAGGGCCGCCCACTAGCGCCTAATCCTCAGCCGCTCGATCTCCTGCTCATCCAACGTCCCTCAACGCTCCACGTCACTCGTTCATCTCAACCCTCCGATCCCATCCCCATCCAACGGCCGTCCGCACTCCACGTTCCCCCTTTTTTCCAGCCGTTGGATCAACCTCCTATCCAACGCCTACCCGCATGCCACGTCGCCCCTTCTCCATAGCCATGCGATCGATCTATCTTCCAACGCTCCTTATTGCGCTACGTCACATCTTTACATCAGCCGTTAGATCTGCCCCATCTTCCAATCACAGCCGCTCCTTCGCGCTCCCATCCTAGCCGTCGGATCGCTAGATCCAACGGCTGGGAGATCGTCTTCCTCCTCGTAACCCCCCTTCTTCTCAGCCGTTTCACCTCGTAACGCCCACTCCCCCTTCATATTTTGGAAGCCCACTTCGGCCATGTCTCTCTATCCTTACCGTCACCTTGCGTACCCCTTCCCTCCGCCATCCTCGCGCCACCATCAACACCCCTCGCCATTACCCCCCTCACCATTAAACCTCCAGTGAAAAACGCCTCGCCATCAACATAACCCCCAGTCGCCTCCGCCTATTTAACCATCTCCTCCGCCTCTGTAATTCCCCGTCCACCATTATTGGGCCTTCTCCTAGCTTCCTCCGCCCCTCCGGTGACATCGGAGGGGCGGAACGTCGAGGCGATCATGGGGCTGGTCTGGTGTCGACCCACGACCGCATTGGCCGTGTCGCGGTTGACCTCCGGGCACTGCCGAGCACCGGGGATGATCGCCCCCGTCGTGGGAAGACCCCCCGAGGTCCGATGAGGACCTCGAGCCCAGATCACAACCTCCACCACACCTCGCTCCGGCGAGGTGCTTTTTATTGTATTTTCTCGAATTTTCCCCTTTGCCGATCGTCACCTCCACCCTCCACTGACCACTCGACCAGGTCCGCACGAACACCCTCATCCTCATCGACCACCCTCCTTCCTTCAGAACCCCGCCGCGCTCCGACACCACTCCTCCGTCATCACGGCGGAGGACTCCCCTGAGCCCCACCTTCTCCTCCGCACGACTCCCATTCCATTTCACCTCATTCGCACTACACGCACGCATGCTTTGGCTATTACTAATGCTTGCAGGTACCTTCAATGACCGGAGTTCTGATCGGAGCTCCTTCGAGTTTTCCCCTCCGGCGATGCTTCACCGACCGTCATCTCCGATCAGCCTCGGAGCATCGCCGCACCACCAACGTCTTCGCGGAGTCCCCATCTATCTTCTCCGACCATCAGCGGACCTCGCGGGGCACGACGGAGCTCCATCGAGTCCCCAGAGACCCGCCTTCTCCGGTGGACCACGGAGGAGGAAGAAAGTACAGGTGCCGTCCGATCACCAGGATTGGGCAGCTAGGATGATGCCACGTGGCGATTCCAGACGCCACCGAGCCTCCACTCTGAACCTATTGGCTCGGGTGGACCGAACCTCGCGCCGAACCTCCAGAAGCGGCCACGTGGCCCGAACCTGCAGGGCTGTCTCGAGCCTGGCCATTGCACGTGAGGTGCTGGGTAATTTGCATGCCAGACCCTGGAAGAATTGCTAATTACATTTTGGTCCCCGGGCACGTGGCTCACGTGCGTGCTTGGGTATTTTACAGGGAAGCCCTCCAAATTTCTTGAAATTGCAAAAATGCCCCTGCGCGTAAATGGTGAAATTGCATAAGGGCCCAGGCGGTTTTTGGTAATTGTATTTAGGTCCTTCCAGGGACCTAAATGCAATATTTATCCTCTATTTTTATTGCATTTTTATTACAATATGCCCCTGCATTGTTTTTAGCATAACTTGAGCATCGTAGGTCCAAATATTATGATTTTAGTGTCATTTTGATCCTTATTTTATCCTCTACATCTTAGCATGTTTATTTTTCTCATTTGCCACTGTTTTAATTAAAGCGATTTTTTATGTGAAAAATGGGACCCTGCTCTCCTTGTCTTGCTTTGATCTGATGACCACTATGTATGTGTGTTCAAAATTGACTCTGATTTCATTTTATTTTTTGTTGCTCACATATCTAGGGTATAATTGTAGGCTTTAATCTGTATATACATTATCTTGCATATTTTCTCTTGCATCACTTTAACTTGCATAAAAAGAAATAAAAAGTTTGCGTGCATCATGGTTTTGTTGTGTAAATAGCATAGTTCATCATGAGGATCTGAAATTGAAATTAACTCACTTTGTGCTTCATGAATCAAGATTCGATAAACAAATTAAGTAGCCGTGTCCCTGTGTTCGATCTTGGTAGACTTGCCAAGTAAAAATGTTCCACGACATTCAAAGATTGTGATTTTTGCTGAAACTAATTCGCGTCCTATACTACGACTATTTCACATTATTAAAGAGGCGAATTTTGTGTTCATCAGTCATCATCCCTTCTCAAAATTCGATAGGTTCTTTTAAACTTATTTCCTTCCATCTCAATTCCAATGTACACCATTCTGGCTTGGGAAGCATCATCACATCTCCTTTTTTGCGTGTTGTCCTCAATTCATATCCTCCTTTTGAGTTTTGCGTTTAAATATTTGAGATGTAACTTCTCAAGCCTAAATTTGAGTCATTATCGAGGAGAATCGACCTTGTCAACTTATTGGGATTGGGCATAGTTTGGCCCATTGACTACCACGTAAATGTAGACAAATTCCTAAGTAGTACCTTGGATTTACTTAAATCTCCAGGTACTACGAAAAGTTTTTTTATCTGGTTCCTGCAGAAGTGTCGTATGTTAAACATGCGACACCTGTATTGTTTTTTACTTGGGATATACAAGCATAACGTCTCTTCGGTATGCGTTATATAAGGAACGTCCCATTTGCAATAAGTCTCACCTATAACGCACGTCGAACTTGAGCTATATGAGGATCTTCCTGTAATATTCCCGAAACAATTCAAAGAACTTTCACGTATAACGCATGTTAGTTACGTGCTATATTAGGATCTTCCTGTAATTTTCCCAGAACAATTCCAAGAAGTTTCACGTATAACGCATGTTAGGCATGCGCTATATGAGGATCTTCCTGTAACATTCCCGGAACAATTCCAAGAAGTTTCACGTATAACGCATGTTGAAAATGCGCTATGTGAGCATCCTCCTGTAATTATCCAGGAATTCCCAAAGAACTCGCATGTTTAACATGCACTATTTAAGCTTGACCTTGGTTATCCAACATTTCCAGGAATTTTCACCAAACTTGCATTTTAACCTGCATACACAATATTCCCATGGAATTATGATCTCCACATGCACATAATTGACAGGCTTATTCACAGACATTCACCTTCACATAAATTATATATTGATGCACAAACACATTGACACAATTTACATAAAGTAAATTGTTCACAATGATATACATTATTATAATTGTCTCATATGAACAACTACACATTTAGTACAATCTAAAAGTTTACAACTCAACGCCTTCTCTGTTGATATGTCCTCATTGTATCACACAGATCAAAGGGTAACAAACGACTTGTCTCATCTATTATACTTATTTGCGAGAGTCCTGCACCATCTTCGTCAAAGGTTGGCATTGGTGGCGGTGTCAGCGTGCAGTAAATGGGCTACGTTCCTCTAGCGTCTATGCCTTGCCTCATCGGTGCCTGTGGAGTTGGCATGTCGTCACGTGGTCGATCGACAACCGGTGTGACGAACTCGCTCTCCAGTTCCATGGATGCAAGATCTTCATCTTCCCCCGCGGCTTCCTCATCGTCCACAGATACGACTGGCGGTTCACGTGCTCTTCCCCAACCTCTTCCTCTTCCTCTAGCCCTTCCTCGTCTAGCCTTCGCCTGAGCCACATCAGCATGGTCCTCGTGTATCGTGACTGCATCTGCAAATTGAAATGCCAACCATTGCTCAATTTCTGCTTTTGCTTGTACCGCAATCTCCCGCCATTCCTCGTGTCTGGTATCGTATATGCATCCCCACCTGACGAGCTGCATCCAAAAGAAAAATAGATATTGGTTATTTTTGTGGATACTTTTTGAAGCAAATTACATCAAAGTTGATGAGTGTACTTACGTTGTTGGCCAAAGTTGCTCCTAACCGACCAACAAATCTTCTCGTAACCATCCTATACCAATCTACGTAGGCTGGTGTCGTGAAAATCCTATTGGATTGGTCGAGAAAAACAACTCTATTTTCCCGATCATCCCACTCACTTATCTGCACCAAATGTTTCGACCTTCAATCAACATGCATTTTTCCCCTCACGTCGATGGCGTGGAGGTCCTGCAAGGTAAAGCAAGGGCGTGGAACGTCTTGGCTACCGCCAAATTGTCTCAGAAATCGGTCCGAGAAATAATACTCCACAATGTGGAAGTATATCAATGGCACGCTTGCCCTCCAAATGCTTTCGCCTTCAAGATAATTGGTAGGTAGATTTGCAAGGATCTCATCGTTATAAGGCGTCTACAACACCTGCAAGGGAAATTTATATTTAATTTAGTAGCTTTTTTTTTCAGGAAATGAATTAATGTGTAGATGTATATTTACCTGCTTCGGTGATTGCATGTCAAAAGCATCATGGTATGGTCTCACGACATGTGTTGACTGTCGACGATGCGCGAACGCCGCTGCCTAACGAACCAAGGCTCTAAATGTCGGTTTCGGTCACCATTCCGGTATCGACCGGAATTTCGGTCATTTTTTGTACTAGGACCCCCATATTTCGGTCATTTCGGTCGAATTTCGATTTCGACTGGATATCGATATTCGACAGAAATTCGACCGAATTTCGCTAAAATTTGAGTCCATGCAACGAACTCCTAACATGCGCCCATGCCAATGTTTCCCTAATTACATGAGCAATGTGGGGGAAATGTTCCCGTGCCCACAACCGAAGCAAAACAGCCGAGTCTCTAATCTCCTTGGTCGCCATATCCACCGCTAAACAAAGATGCCTATATAGATATGCAAGAACGGCGGATCCCTAGCTCAACATCCAAGAGTATTCTAGATCATAAGAATCTACCTCTGCTCGACGGTTAGAAATAACTGTAATAGCGTGGGAATATAGGATGCGGAAAATTTGCCACTTATTACATGTATATTTACGTTGGAATAAATTCACCGTGTACTGTTTGCGACCCCGAATACCATACTGCGTACGTCGAACATCACTAGACTCCTCAAACAATACGTTCGGATGCCTTTGTATTTGCGTTTCTGTGTGTCCAATAGCAGCTGCACTTCAACGGTTCATCTCTGTTGCTGCATAATGCACGAATTTGCGTCTTGCGATAATGGCTGCGCTTGCCTCTTCTGCATGCTGGTTAAAATGTAAGTCACAATTATAAAATATCTTCTCGATCAATGCAGAAATTGGCAAACAACGGACATCTTTAAGAACTGCATTGTAGCTTTCAGTGAGATTTGTCGTCATCTGACCAAACCTATAACCACCATCATAAGGCAAAGTCCATTGCTCTCGGCGACAATCGTGAGTTGAAAACCATCTACCTGCTTCTGTGTTCCACTCCTGCAATTTCCTCATGAAATAAGCAAACTTTCTACTTGTCGTTTGTAGTGCTGCTGCTTGTACCAAAGCTTTCATAGAGTCGTTGAAAACACTATTGAAGTTGCTTGCGCCATGCCTATAACAGAAACGCCAGTATGCAAAAGGTTCTAGTAAGTTCACATCAACATCTTTCATTGCGGATTTTATTCCAGAATTACGGTCAGAAATGATACATATTGGCCCTGCACGCATGTCAATTACCTGGATACGTACCAAGGATAGAAACCACTTCCATGAAGGACCGGATTCCTCGTCAACAATTCCGAAAGTAAGGGGAATGATATGTTTATCCCCATCAATCCCGCATGCGATGAGCATTTTCTGTTTGTACTTGCCATACAAATGGGTCCCATCAATACTAATCAAAGGGCGACAATATTTGAATGCCTCAATGGAAGGGCCAAATGCCCAAAAATATTGTTGAAATCTATGGCAATGAGGTTTCCGAGGATCTGGATGTTTGCTGTGTTCGATATCAATTTCAGTTCCTAGTATGGCAACCTTCATTGCATGCAATAGATAAGACATTTCAGCGTAAAACTTCTTCAAATCACCGAATATTATTCCGAATGCTTCCTCCGAGCATCCCATGCCCTTTTCTTGGTAACCTAGTAGTTGTATATCTCGTGGATGTGAGCTCTACAACTTGATACCAAACATTAGGGTCATCCCTCACCAAAGATAGTTGTTATAAAATATGAAGAATGCGGAAGCAAATGATAAACAGAGCATAAGAACAAGAAACATCAACATGGGAACACCATGATTTAACGTGGAACCCTACTCCGTGAGGAGCGGGATGAAACCACGGGAGAAGCCCTCAAAGGGGCGTGTCTTTCATTGAACTTTCTCAATGAGTACATGAGGTCTGGGGCTCCTTATATAGCCTCTCCAGAGCCTCCAAGTCCCACCACTGGACGATGTGGGACTAAACACAGGATGTGGTAAATGGATCTTCTCCAGTATCCATTTACCCTGCTACAACACAATGGGCGCATACAACGAATGCTCCAACACTCCCCCTCAAGTTGGAGCATGCAATGCTCAGCTTGGACAAACAGAAATAAACTCAACTCAACGCTACAGGACACTACGGACAATATCAACCCAACGCGCACATTGTTGCAGTTGAGGACGTTGCTTCTCATGCCGTGCAGGTGAGGAGGACGAACGAGTTGGAGTGTGAGTCTGCTGAATCTCCTTGTCGGAGAGCATGTGCTCTGAACTGCGCCTGTCAGAGTCACTGCAACTGAAATGAGTCTCCTCGTCGGAGTACTTTGCCCCGCCACAACATGTGGACAAATGCTCCATCTCTGAAAAGGGCTGAACTGAACAAGAGCCGTGGCTGTGCAATCCTCGTCGGAGTCTACGGTCGCTGGAGAATGGAGTCTGAAAAGTCTCCTCGTCGGAGAACTGGGTCTCTCCCATCTGGCTCAGAGAATGGTGCACTGCTCTGGTGTACCTATGATACCACATGAAAACCCTTGCCAACATGGCATAGGGAATGGTCCTCTACTCTGGAGTCCCTATGGCTCTCATGAAAACTCTGGCCTGACAACAGGAAGAATGATGGGGACCATAAAACAAATGATGGCAACTTATGCTCATCTGACAATGACCGCACACTCGTGCGTGTCTGAAACAAATGATGGCAACTTATGCTCATCTGATAATGACCGCACACTCGTGCGTGTCTGAAACTGGAGACTCGGAAACAATGATCGTCGAGTCTGAACAACTGTAGAGTCTGATCAACTGGCTGGTCTGGAAACTGACATCTAAATCTGGAATCTGGATCATGAACAAACATGTGACTCTACATATACTCCCCCTTTCTCCCATACTTGTTGGAAAATGAACATCGACAAAGTTGGGAGAAGACAACAATGATGGGGACAAAAAACAAACCACTTAGCCGATTACAACTTTATTGGCTTTTACAAAACATTCATCATTTTTTTATTCATTTTTTTAGCCGTCGATTTTTTTTGGCTTTTCATCAATTTTTTTAAAACCGTTTCAACTTTTCTTTTTTTTTATTTTTTTTCCGGCTTTGGAAATCCCTTTTTTTTCAATTTGCTACGACTTTTGAGATGTACACGTCTTTTCTTTTTTTCTTCTTCTTCCCCCCTTTTTTTAAACAAACAACCAACTTTGGACTATTTCTCTCACACCTCCCCTTTTTTTATGGGGGACCCTCTCTTTTCTTTCAACCGGAGAGATTTGTTTTTACATAAATAAAGGCCATTGGGCCTAAAATAAAACTGCTCCCCTTTTAGGGTTTCCCCGATGGAACTCGTAAGATGCCGCCGCCTATGGGAGTATGGAGGCTCCTTCTCCGCAGGAGGGTCGCGCGCGGGGCTGCACGCGCAACTGCGCCTGGAAACCAGGGCGCTGGAGTCGGTGTCGCGTGAAGAAGATGGGGTCGCCTGGGATGTTGTGCGCGCGATGCCGCGAGGGTGCCGCCGCTTGAGGTCGATCGGTGCGTCAACTGGAGAACTCGAGGGCGGCGCCGCCTGGGCGAGGCGCTCTTGAAGATGCGCCGCCAAGAGGGAGGCCAACTGGAGGCGCACTTGCGCCTGGTGCCGCCCCGTGATACCTTTCTCGGACTTTTGGTACGGTAGCTTGCTGTCGGAGCTCTCGCGCATCGCCCTTGCGTTGCACAGCTGCTTGGGCTTGGCGCGCCCCGTCGTGAGAAGATGCTTGAAGGGCGATATCACCTGGAGAGGTCTCGCGCTGCCTGCACGAGACGAGAGAGACTGCTGGCGAGAGGAACATGGGCTGGAACAAGGATTGCCTGTAGAGGCGCCGCCGTTGCAAGATTGGGTTTCAGTTCAGAACCCTAGATGGCGCCAGGAGCAGGAACCGTGGAACCCTAGAAGACTAGGGGCTGCGAATGACGGCGTGCAACATGAAGAACGAAGAATCCAAAATATGGAATCATGAATGATCTTCCAGAATAACAACATCAAATCTCGAATAAAAAAACTTAAGAACGAATCCTCGAGAATCGAACCGCTCTGATACCATGTTATAAAATATGAAGAATGCGGTAGCGAATGATAAACAGAGCATAAGAACAAGAAACATCAACATGGGAACACCATGATTTAACGTGGAACCCTACTCCGTGAGGAGCGGGATGAAACCACGGGTGAAGCCCTCAAAGGGGCGTGTCTTTCATTGAACTTTCTCAATGAGTACAGGAGGTCTGGGGCTCCTTATATAGCCTCTCCAGAGCCTCTAAGTCCCACCACTGGACGATGTGGGACTAAACACAGGATGGGGTAAATGGATCTTCTTCAGGATCCATTTACCCTGCTACAACACAATGGGCGCATACAACGAATGCTCCAACAATAGTGGTGATCTATACATGAATTTGTAGTCTAATTGAGGATGATCATGATTAACTGTAGGGTTTATACAAGTGTGCGGCCCAACAATATTAGAGATCACCCACAGACCATCAAATTTTTTAAAATGACCTCGTAAATACCAAACGCATCCATTCGATCTGTGTGTGCAAAAAACCGACCATATCAAGTTGGTTGATTCTTTGACAATGAAGTCGTAGTGTGCCATGATGTGATACTTCTTTACAACATAAATCAAATCTTCTCTACATTTGAAGGTTTTGCCCTTGCATATTTCATCAACGATGCCATCAACTCCAGACTTCTTTCGAATGTCATCCTCATAGGTTGAACGAGTATTGGATCCTCTCACCCCAAAAAACGTAAACGGGGTACAATCTGTTACGTGCTTTGTTCATCGACTCGGATCTCCTCGTTTACCGCATTATCTTCAACATCTTCATTACTATCTTCTTCCAGATCATCATCGGTTCTCCAAAGGATGAAGTCATCCAAAGCATGATCAACCTCTCTCAACAGAGCGTCACACATGCACCATTCTTGATCTGTACATGGCTGCGTTATAGACACATCAGTGCTAGTGTCAGGAGGGTTGTGTGCTAGGGACAACTGAGGGTTGTGTGCTAGGGACAACGAAGGGTCCCGTGTTAGTGACATCATTGGGGACTTCGCTCACTGATACAGTTTCAACAATAATGTCAGTATGCATCGATTTCCCAATAGTCCGAGCATATACAAAAACTCCTTACACGTCATCATCGACGATAGACGAAAACGATGGCTCTTCGCTTAGGCTCCGAGGGATGCGATGTAGTAATTGGATTTTGTGATTATTGACATTAAGGTTGAACTTATGGTAAATTAAGTTCAACATCTCATTGAATGTCATATTAGGTATTAATCCAAACCCACGTACATTTGTTGTCGAAGAGCCAATAAGCGTACCCTTCAAATGAAACATACAATATACCGATTCCATCTCGGCCTAATACGTGACACAACGTACACGTCAAAACTATACAATCATGAAATGAAGATAAATACTCATATTATATAACTTATATCTAATTTACAAAAAAAACCAAATCTCAATGGATGCAACGAAGGGTGCCCAAAAAGAAGGTTTGGCGGAGAAGAGGAGGCAACAATCGCAAGGGAACAAGGGTGGGGTCGGGCGACGACCAAAATGAACGAGGTGGGGAGGGTTTTCGAAAACGCATGGTTTATCGCGGCCGGAAATCGCATATTCGACACGCGCTACAAATAGTGCATATCGAAGATGCGTTAAATCTGTGGTTCCCAGGTAAAAAAAACATTATGGGTGTCGCATGTTTAACATGCGACACCACTGTAGCTCCCGTATAAAAAAACTTTTCGTTGTACCTAGGGATTTAAGTAAATCTAAGGTACTACTTAGGAATTTCTCTCCACGTAAATGCTTAAGCCTAAGTTGTACAATAGTATCCCCCTCTCTTATAGCCCATTCTCACACTTTATGAGTACTTGATGTGAGGCCATGTTTGGGCTGTTTCAATTTTCCCGACTTATATTCACGACTTTCTCAGTCTAATGTGGCTCATCATTTATTTATAGTAGTAATGGCTGCTTGATGTGAGTCCATGTTTGGGCTATTTCAATTTTCCCCACTTATATTCACGACTTCCTCGGTCTAATGTGGCTCATCATTTATTTATAGTAGTAATGGCAGCTGCACGCTTCGTGTATTATTTCTATTCTGCCTTTTGGTGGGGATAACGCCACCCCTTTGGTAGCACTTTTCATGGTTTGAAGGAACCTGCTCTGATACTATCTGCTCTGATACTATCTGTAATGTCTCGAATCTAAGTTCGAGAAAAATTGGCCATGCCAACTTGGGTGATTAGCCTGAAATCCGATGAACTAAAAGTGGCGGATTGTAGCACGCTTGAAAACTTGCCAGATCAAAATCTACACTAGAAACACGTGTGGAGCGCCGAATGTGTATAATTAAATACATGCTAAGGAATCTTTGGGTATTTTCAAAACGAGTAAAATGGGTGTTACAAATTCTTTATTGAAAAATAAGGGAAAATATCAGCATTTAACTTCCTAATATCTAGAAAATATAATTGAAAATATTTGGGTCAATGCGTATTTTTCTTGGTAGAGGATAGTAAATGCTACATACAATGCCTTCAAATATCAAAATCCACACTTAGGCACTTTTTGTTTACTTTTTGCAAGACACATTTTGTTTTCTGTTTGCATTATATGTACCTGCACACAAACCCTTTGCACAGGTACACTTATTCTAAGCCAATGAGCAATTTTATGGTCTAAAGTCGTGCATTTATGCACATGCCTTTGCACTAAATCACCTGATCGTACACAAGTACAAGTGCCTTTTGCACTGGTACATTTGAGTACACTGGTATAACTATTAACTATACTTCTATTATTGTAGTCGTTCTGTTTTTATTCTTGGTACTTGAAGTGCACTGGTACACCTACTTATGCACCGATGCACCTATCAAAATTCAGTTAAAATTTGTAGCTGTTTATGGTTTCTATATTTTGGAATTTTGCTCTTCTTAGAGTATTCCTACCTATATAAGGATGATCCATATGTACTAATACAACACAACACAGCCACTCATTCTTCATGTCATTTTTCAGTGAGTAATTTAGCTCAAGAAAATTTTTAAGAAGCTTAGTTTTGAAAATTATGTTGTAATATGCTGTGAGCTTCTTTCTCAGCCTTCTATCTTGATTTGTTCAGTTGCTTTTCAATTACTACATTATGTTTTGAAGGCTTTATGGATTTTATATTTATATTTATTTCGTTCAGAGGTGTCCTGCGAAAACGGCCTTTCTTCTTAAATAGAACTTTTGGTGAGATGTTTGCTTGTACTACGGTGTGGACTAAATTAGAAGTAATTCTGTGCGTGAGATCCCCTATAAATCCTATATAGGCTAAGCTTAAGCACATGACATAATCTTTTGGTAGGGTGAACATGTCTAAATTCCTTTTTTATGTGATGGCTTGTTATTGCGATTGTTTCAGCATGGGATTCATTTGACAATCATTTCCGCAAAGCACTATTCATCCTCATTTGTGCATCTTCAAAGACAACCTCCACGATCATTCATCACTAATTGCGGCAAGCAATGGCAGTGCCTGGCCTCGCCGTTCTGTAGAGGGGCAAGGGAGACGATGATGAGTGGAGTTGGTAAATGATAAAAACACACACCCAGGCAGGCATGCACACACACAAATCACACATGCACACATGTTTGTATGTAGCGACTTGATTTTCTCAGGCAGGTGCTTAGGTCGGTGACACTGATGTTCATACGTACAAACATTGGCACACACTTAAACACTGGACACACGTACAATTGGGTTGGTGGAGGGGGTGGGGTATAGGGGAACATGCGTGTGTCGATAGATAGGTAGATAGATGTATGGATTATAATACTATACTTTTTTTATTGGAAGTTATAGAAATGTCTTATTTTTTGTATGCACTTTTTCTCTACAGTCTAAGCTCTGCTAGTGCAAATTCCTGGTTCTTCCCCATAATGTATTCTAATGTCATTTTTGAATACATCCAATAAAAAATATTGTTGTGATAACTGCTCCAAGATCTTTTGCCCATTTTTTCTTTCATTCTCGGTATTTTCATTTTACATATCCTTTGTGCTTATAGGTTACTTGCATCTGATATGGAAGGTAATGTACACATTTGGGACCGTAGACTGAGTAATCTTCCTTGTTTTGGGATTACTAGCAGCTCAAAAGCACAACTAAACTGCATCCAACTAGACGTTGAAGACCGGGTTGGTAATTTACATAAACTTTATAAGGAGTTAATGCTTGATGAAGAATGCCTCATTTGTATCTCATGCTAGAGAATTTATAAATGTGTACAGATATCTAAGCTTGATGAGAAACATTCCTAAATCATCCTTTACTCAATCTTGATTTATTTGATGGTGGAAGCCAGTTGGACCTATCCATTCCTGCCCCATTCAACATCTGTTCCGGTTTTAAAGAATTCATTCTTACACGTGAATTTAGCCTAATTAATATAAAGCCTCTATATCTACAAATTTCTGGTGGTTATCACTTTTGTTTGAAATAATGGATTTTGTAGAGGCTCATCGATAACAGGAAAAAGCTAGGAAGGCTGCAAAAAAAACCAAATCAATAGAATAAAACCGCAAAAGTGCTAAAACCATAAATATAGACTCAACTCAAATATTACTTTTATTCTCTTTTCTTTAGAATGGTCTGTAATTCAAATGTAAATGTTTAAAATTGCGTTCAGGTCGACATTTAAAAATTTGTTTCTCTTGTTTTGGTTTCTTATATTTCCTGTGAACTCTATTTACTACCAGATAGTATTTGGTGCAAGTAAAAATGGGATCATCTATGCATGGGATCTTCGTGGTGGACGGACATCATTTGCCTTCCAAAGTTATAACGAGGTAGTTTGGTATTCTCGGTCGTTATCTTCTCATGGTCGTCAACCTGACTATTAGTCAAATTGAGAATTCTCCTTCAGATTGTTATTTGCAGTTAATTCTTCATTTTTCAGCTCAACGGTAGACTTGCTATTTTGATAGGTATATCACCCTCTTTTGGCATCAGTAAAGATATCAACATTGTTAGATAAAATAACATATCTGAAGGTATGCCTGGCCTCCTACAGTTCCTGTTATCCTTTTCTTTTCAGAGTATATGCAATGAGAGATATTTCCAAAACATTGTTGTTTTTTTGCTTCAGAAGGCTGTCATTGTTTTCAATATAGAAGCTATTTTCAATTGGATGCCTGTGTTGCTGCATATGACATGTAACTATCAACATAATGGCAGCACCATTGCATATATTTTTTTGAGAAAAAAGGCGCTCACCATAAAGGCGCTCCCAAGAACTCATTTATTCACACATCCCTGCATATATTCAACTGCATTAACATAGGAAGGTTGCTTAATATTCTGGCTTCATGGTAGATGGTCTTTTTTTCATAACTGATGCTATCTATGTGAATTACACAGGTTCATTTGCATTAATCTATGACCCTCAATGTTGAGGAAATCAACGGAAAAAATAAACCTGCATCTACAAGAAACATAAAAAAGGGGATAATAATGATAAATGATGGTAATCCACCACGCCCTCACAGCCTGGAGAGCATGAATCAAGCATATGCCCGGCTTGACACACATGGACATGCACAATGGCATGCAAACACATGCATGAACTCACACATGCACACACACATGCAGACACATACGTAAACATACACACGTGCACACACAACATACAAGATATTGACTAAAAATTGTGGGGGGGGGGGGGGTGATGAAAGGCAACATAAGAAACAAAAATGTGCATACACACATAAAATTGGGTGGTGTACAGATCTTCAGTCATTCATTGGCATTACCTGCTTTTATACCTTGTGGGTCAAGGGACTTTTCCATTTTACTGAAAATCATTAAATTGCAATTTACATTTAAATGCTGATATTCGGATTTAAGCCCCATAATGACACAAAATAGATCTGAATGGAGGTAAAAAATCCATGTAGCCGACTCTACTTAATTGTGGGAAAATGCTTTCTTATTGTTGTATGTAGATATGTGGTTGCCCTTTTCTTTCGCAGTTACCTTATCTCTTAATTTGCTAATGCTATTCACTTTACTGACATCATTTTAGGGTTCATATTTATTTTAGGGATTGTTTTCCTTTGAGTATACCATAAAAGTAGAACCAAACTTCCAAAAGTCAAGTATTCGGTATTCAGTCAGTCGTGTCGCTGACTAAGGATTAATTCACAATCGGGTGACTAATGGGATTTATCTAAGCTTTAATTGTTTTGTATTTTTTAATTACTTTAAATATGTGATTATTTTTATACGTAGATTCGTATATATTTACATAGTTTGGACATTTTCAATATTATCACATGGAAATAAACGGAACAATTGAATTATAATCAAATATTGAACATCTTAGGTTTAGTTTACTTTAAAAAATTAATAATTGTAAAATATTAGTCGATTTCGATCGTCTAGGCTGAGTAATCAGACAAGTTAGTCGGTTCAGCCGACTAGTAAACGACTAAGCTCTATTCAGTTGGTTATCCTGTCAACTTGACTATTGGACCAGCTAGTCTTACTGGTTGGCTGATTTTTACAAGCTTGAGTGGACCACCATTTAATGGATATACTTTCGCATAGGTGGTTGCTCTTTTTTTGTGTTTCGTCAAATCCCTCCATAGTCTCCATGTGACGCCTAAATTGCACAATCTTTTAAGATTTTACTTTCTTCCTCGATGTCACCAATTTTAAATGGGACGACCTTGTGTAATTCTTGTCGAAGTTTCTCTTGGATTGCCCCAAAGAAGTACCATAGGTCATATATGAATCGATTTTTACCTTTTGGTTGCATCAGTAAACGTATGAATAACTTAATTCCTAAGTAGTGTTCCTGATTCTGAATAACATAATTATAATTAATATGTAGTACAAAAGAACTTAATTCCATGAATACTGTTGTTAATCACATTTCTAACATGCGACATGTATGTCACAGGAATCAAATGTGTCATTCATGTTATAAGACATCCTCATAGTTGTTACAATTTGGGAAGAATGGATATCGCATGCACAATATGCAACATCTAAAGCATGAGCTATTGTTGTTGCATCTCTTGCTTGCGATATTGAATAGAAGTTGGCAACATAAAAAAAAGAAATGTATGGGTCACATATACATCTCGTGACTTGTATGTCTCATTTTGTGAATGCGATTGAACAAAATTATTCATGAAATTAAGTTGTTTTGCACCACATCCGTGGAATTATGTTATTCGGGAACACTGCTCGAGAATTTACCTCTCCATCTATATGTTGTTTTTGGACATACTTGACATGATTCCCTGCTTATTTGTAATCCAAATAATTATAAATAGATGGGTAGTTTTTGGTTATGTAAGGATACCCTACTTAGCATTTGTTAATCGCAATAATTTTTTAATCTTTATATGGAAAAATGAACAAAAATCCTTTCAATATGATTTGCATTGGTGATTTATAGTGACGCTTTGTATTTCTTTGAGAATCCTCTTATAAAATACACGATCTTTTATGGAGCTTATGGAATATGTTGATATCCTTGTGGAATGTTGATGTATAGTGGCCCCATTGAATTTTCATAGATATTGTTGGTCTCACATTAAATTTACGCATAGTGGCTCCATGGCAGCATTTCTTTTGGACGCATGCATATTTGTATCTCTAGATCTTTTCAATCTTCTCGTTGACCTCTTTGCTTTTGTTTTTAATTGTGATAATTGTTTTCATGTAATATTCTCGAGAGAAAAAAGTTAGGGAGGCAATTGTTTTCTCCATTTAATTTTATTATATCTCCAAATCATGCACAGCAAATACGAACAGATTTGAAGGTCAAATGTAATGAGACAAGGCATGAACAGCTGAACATAGGGGACACTTGGCTAATAAAATAATTCATCTAAATTTATAGTGTCAAAAAAAGAATTCTAAGCATTTCATTAAGATGATAATGAAACAAGCTTCAAAATGCAACTGAAATCAATTGAAATAGAGCGGGTGCTCAAGATATTAAAGATATAAATCAGGGGCATAAATGCAAGAAAACATTAAGATAACTGGCAAACAGGTCCTTGAGAGGGACTAACACGTAAGTAAAATTAAGCGCGAGGCCTTCCTTGTAAATTACCCACATGCGCGGAGGTATATTTGCTATTATTTGAACCTGGAGGGGGTCGGGTACAAAATACCCCAAGCGCACGGGGGTGGCACGTGCTCGCATCTATGAGGGAAGGGGCATGGTCAAGGTTGGTCTAGTCACAAGCTAATATTACTAAATTTATATTAAAGGACACAAAAAGATCATTTCAATATATATTATAAATAAAAAGTAAAAAATACTTTATAGCTGTTCTTGAGGAAGAATAATCATGGTTTTGACAAATTAACCTATATCCTTTTTATTTTGAACTTCTTTAATTTCCGTTAAATTATTCTAGTTTATTTTTTAGGGCGGGGGTCATAAAATATATTTTTTTACTTGCCATCTAACATATTTTTTGATGCTACTTGCTAGATCTTTTACATGCTTTTCTAGAATACATGTAGCAGATTTCAGTCTACCCAAGAGTGGTTTTTTCCAAGGTTGCAAAAATCGGTAGTCGGTACTTGATCGGGTGGGTCACTAACTAAGGATTGATCGACAGTCGGACGATTAATCGGATTTAGTCGGACTTCAATCGGATTTGGATTTTTTTAGTTATTGTAAGTATATAAATCATTTCTATATGTAAATCCTTATATATTTACATAGATTTGTACAATTTTTATTTTACCATAATGAAAGAAAAGAAGTAATTGAATTTAAATAAAACATTAAGCTCATTAGAATAAGTTTGCTTTAAAAAAATAAAAAAATATGTTATCTCCAAGCAAATATTAATCGTCTAGTTGACCTAGTCGGAATTAGTCGGTACTCGGTCGCCCACCCCACCTACTAGACTAGTCGGACCTACTAGTCGGGTCAGTCGGAGGACTTTTACAATAGTGGTTTTTTCATTAAGTAATTCTCCTTGAAATTTGTAACTGAAGTTCACTAGATGCTCTCCTTTTTTATTTCTCTGGTTTTAGATTCCTCCCTAATTGAAGTTTTAAGCATGTATTTTTACTACATTGTGAGCTGTGGACTATGTATATTAGACGTGGAAGTGTTTTGACAATGTATATTATTCTTTGTACGACGTTATTGTGTTATTTTGTGCATAATAGCATATTTTTCTTTAATCTGCCTTCTCTAGCTATTTTTTGTTAAATTTTGAAACATAAACTCCCTAAGATTATTTAAAGTTGCTTCTTTCATTTAAAATTTGAAATTTATTAGCAAGCCTTATTACCCATTAAATTAATAGAGTTCTTTCATTATTTATCTTAGGAATTTTAACCTCATGAACCTTAGAAACTTCTTAAATTACCTCTACGACCTTTTGCATAACGTAACTGCCCCATCGACCCTGGAAATTACCCCCAAGAACCCCCACGTGATTCAAACAGATTAACCGCAGGGATCATGGGGTAAGAGTTAGCAAGTTTACAGGGTCGAGGGGGGGGGCTATGTTGTTTCATAGGTCGAGAAGGTAATTTACAATGTTCATTGGGTTCGTGGGGTAAAAATCCCTTTATCTTATATATTAGTTTAGAAAAACTTTGTGTTTTTTTGCAGAGACAACAAACTAACTTGTATTTATTATTTGGAACAACGTATCATGTATTCTAGTGTTGATCAAAATCATATGAGAATATCAAGACACCATATTTATACAATGTTAGATGATGAGTAGTTAAATCTTTTGTTCACGATTTTTTGAAACTTAGATGGGAAATTTTTGAGCAAAAGGCATACCCTCGCATTTGTAGTGTCCGAATGGAGTGGCGAATGATGTTTTATACCCGCCTTGTTCTCTCATATGTATATGTTGATTTCATATTAAAATTTGAGAATACCTTCGCTTTGTAAATTATTTTCATAAGGTCTTTGTTAGAGTATGCATTCGTACATGGGTAATTGGATCCCTCCAGGGTTCAATTACCACATCCACAAGTTTGGTCCCACATCATCTATGGGTGTGAGAAGGTCTTATTGGTTGGGCTATGTAAGAAGCCCCTCACCGCCTGTATTCATTGAAAACATTCAATAGAAACATCAACCCTTTGAGGCGGTTCTCCCATGGTTTCATCCCACTCCTTAAGTAATAGAGTTCCACGTTTGATTACGCTTCCGCATTGCCATTTTTTACAAGGTATTAGAGAAGGTTCAATTCTTGGTTCGTTCTTAAAGATTTATCTTGATTGTGTTTTTGTTCAAGTATTGGTTGGTTTTGGAAATATGGAGTTGTTTTTCTTCTTCAAAAGGTCTTGCAGAATTTCTGCACATCATCCAAAAAGTAACTAGGGTTTATGAAACCCTAATTCTTCCATGCAACAACACCTCCAGGTAGCGATTCCAAGGGTTCTGGGAGCTTAATTTTCGCATGGCTGGTCGTCACCAAGTTTGATTCCATGATGGAACCGATCTAAGACATTGACAATGGCGATAGAGGCAACGACAATAGCATTCTGGGGTACATCTCCTCTTCACGCGCGAGAGCATTTACGTGCGAGAGCACCTCCAATTTCGTAGATCATGCCTCGACCCAGCTCGCAAATGAAGCCCGATTTCCCCCTCTCTATATCACGTCCAAGAGGTGCTGCACCCATCTTTAGTTCATGCGGCACCTCCAAGCATCCATATCGATGCCTCCAAGCATCCAAGTGGCACTGACAACAGTTCTATGCCACACCCACATCTCTGTAGTTTGTGGGTTACACTACCATTGGTTTATGCTGCCAGATAAAAAGAGAGAAGAAGGAATACCTCTTGCGTGCCTCCACTCCAGATTTAGATGGCGCACATAGACCTCGTCGTTTGCTTCATCTTCTCCAAACAGCAACAACGGCACCCACCGACTTAATGCACCTATTATCCATGGCAGTACATTGCCTCTGACTCTCGTGATCACATCTTGCACAAGTGTCCTCAGTGTGCCCAAGACGACTGTAATATGTGCATTAATGTTGGGGACGACCTCCTCCATGATCATGGGCTCCTTGTCCTTTGAACTAGGCATACTCTCCTCTCCCTCATTCAACTACCAAGATTCTCCTTAGAAGGTTATAGACCTACTCCATAAGGAGAGGGTATGAGCACTGAAAAGAAGCTGATTGTATGCTAAGTCATAGGTTGGGTTAAGGCCAATAAGAAAGACACCAACCATCACCATGTTCTTGTACGTAGGTTGTTTCTTAATGGTTGCATTGAGTGGAAGGTGACTGTGAAAGCTTCTCAAACATGCTCCTTAGACTGTAGTAGAACAAGCAAGGGAGTGACCACTCTGCTTGGTTACATAACTCTTTCTTCGCCTTTGAACATGTAGTTGCAAGAATACCCCACATGGTTTTCACAGTAGGCTGATATATGATTTCATTGGCAATCTCGGTTGTTAGAAAGGGCAATGCTGATATCCGATAGAACATTAACAACAACAAAGTCAGATGATGCAGCTGGTGGGGTAGGAGAGGGAGTAACTACCATCTCCCTTAAGAAGACAAAAGTTTTTTGTATTTCGAATATTGTGTTAGTGGTAAGTCAGTCTATTCTATTATGACATGCATTTAGTCTAGTTTACCTTGCTTATGCTACTATAGACCCTCTTTGTGCTCAAGCCTCTGACACTATGTGCAGTGGCGGTGAGGTGCCCTACGACCTCCACCCCTCCCTCTGCTCCCACGCCCTCTATCTACAGTGTATCCTCTCATGCTATGCAATGTTATCGTGAGAGAGGATATCTATAAAGTAAGTGTAGTAGTGACCATCCTACTTAGTCAACTACAAGCCTCCTTAATCGTGGTATACTAGCACCAATGAGAAACTTACTTTTGGTCAAACCATAAATTAGATCTAGGTTTGCAAGAAAAATCCTGGCCACCTGCATGTTACTATCTATTTTCTGGTCATCACCTTTGTATGGAGGAAGCTGTGTGAATTTTTGTGAACACGCCTTTCAGGGTTTACAAAGGATGATGATCTTATTTGATGAGATGGATATCATGGTGAAGCTAAAGTGCTTAGGCCTCATTCTAGTCCTGACAATAGGTAGTATCCAAGATGTCCCACATAGCTTTTCATGTGGGTGATTTAGAACATCATTAGTAATTTCTAAAATGAGAGAGCCTACCAATTATACCTTTGCACATGCATTATTTTGTTTACATGTTGCTTTCACTCCTGTTTTCTCAGCTGGTTTGGGTTATTTGAGTATATATTCTTTGTTGATGTCTTTAACACTCTCATAAAATGCGTATTCCATATATCATAATTTGTTCCATCTGTCTTTAAGACAGAACTCGTCCCTTTTATGGATTTAAGGGATGAAACAATACACTTTTATTAATCTTCCATTGCAACATAATATGATGTAGAATCAAGAAGGAGATTGTAGAGTTATGTTTTTATATTTCTATGTTTATGTATTAGTTTATCTATTTTCTTTTCCTCTTGTCTATTTCATGTAATTTGCCCATAGGCCTCTCCTCTATAGAAGAGAGTCTAGGGCTTAAGGAATAAACAAGTCTTGTTTTTCCCAACATGATATCAGAGCGACAGTTATAAACCGAAGCTCTTGTACCCGAAACCCTAACCCTAGCCCCACCTCCAACCCTCTCGTGCGGAGTCGCCCTACTCGCGGCACCGTTGTCATCTGCGACACAATCGCCTGCCACTTGGTACTTACGGCACAACCGCTTGCTGCTCGCCACCTGCGGGCTCGTTGTTGCCCGCTGCCCATCCTCTGCGACCGCCTGCCCCCTACGATCGCTTTGCCTGCCACCTCTCCCTTGTGGTTGAAACCCCTTTGTGTCCCCCACACCCACTTGCGGTTGTAGTCGCCAAAGCCGTCGCCACAACATGGACTCCTCTTTGATGGGGTTGGTTGTTATTTGAGTCTACACATGCAACCACCTCCCTTGTGTATGTGTAGACAAGTATGTCGTCAAGTCTACGATCCCTCTCTTCTCCGACCGGCAACATGTCAGAGAACAAGATAGACATCCCCACCACGGACGCCTTCAGAGGTCCATCATCCATAGTCAAGATGGATTGGTCGACTTATGAGTTGTGGACCATGCAGTTCATGAGCCTAATGAAGTCGATGGGTAAGAAGCATGTTCTTACCGAGGAAGATCCGTTGGAGAAGACAGGCTTGTATGCCTCATGGAAGGCTGATGGTGCATATGCTCAGTTCTAGTTGTCTGGTATCTTGATAACATATATTGCAAATGATGTCCTGCACTAGCCCACTGCCATAGCCATGTGGGATATTCTTACTGCCACGTATTCACAGGCCAAGAATGAAACAAAAATTCTACAGCTTCAGCATGACATCTTCATAATAAAGCAGAATGGTTGACCTCTACATGCTTATTATACTGCCTTGCGTGGGATGTTTGAGAAGCTTCATAGCTTCATGCCTCTCACAACTACTTCAGAGCAATTGAAGACATAATGGAATGTTACGAGTTGGAGTCTTCCTGGCCTCTCTTGACTCACGGTATGAGGCTGCTTCCTCCCAGATACCGGCTGATGCTACCGTTCCTCCCATGGAGGAGGTCTTCCGTAGATTGAGCCGGATCAATATCTCAACTCTTGCTCCAGTGCCAAATTCCTCCGCCATGGTGGCCTCTTGTTAAAGAGGCAATCCATCTCAGTTCCGTGGAAAAGGATCGTGTGGTAGAGGTGGTCGTGGACCACCTTGTATCTATTGTCATAGATATGGTCATTCATAAGATACATGCTACTCCAAGCATGGTTTCCCAGCATCCACACGCATAGCAGATCGTGTTCAGCATTTTGCAGCTCCATCTTCATCATATCATTGATATGATGAGCTTGTATCTCGACTTAGAGACCTCATGCCCCCATGCAGTACCCCTTCATCTGCTTTAGAGAACAGTTCGGACATTGTTGCTACTGCAGGAGCTAATACCTCAAATAGTGTTCATGCATCTACTTCCTTCATAGGTCAGATATTTCAGAATTGGTGCCACGCGTCATTTGTGTGGAGATACAAATCGGCTCATAGCCTACAGACATGTTTCTTCAGGGAGGACTGTGGTCATATCAGATGGGACTCATTCCCCAATAACAGGCAATGTTAAAAAAATGAAAAGCGGAAGGAGGCGGTTACCCTATAATTGAGGCGAGGCATAGCCTCGAGGCGGCCGAGGCGTAAGCCTTGGTATTACAACCCAAAAATATGTAATTTAATAAAGAGTGTTTTATAATATTATCTAATAAGTTTCCAATGTTCCAAAGTAATTAAAACATATTTCAAGTAACTTCTCAAAACCAATAGTCTGCTAGACTGCTTGTGTTAATGTAAAACTCTAAATGTTTAAGACAAAAGATTAAAATGGTTACAAAACATGATATAAGTTCAAATATTATACTTCTACATCTAATACATGTCTAATAGTTCAAAAAACACATAGATGTACTAAGAGAGGTAGCTTCACCATAATTTAATTTCCTAATCAAGGTTCTGGGCGTTTCGAAGGCGCTTACTCATTGCCATTGGCTCTAAACCCTGCAAAAAGATCAGCATTTGAAGAACTACTGCTTATTGGGTCATCCAATGAGTCGTCCATATACTTCAACCTTCATCTTCCCCTTCATCACTATCTTCGTCATCCTGAAACTCCTCCTCATCGACGTCCACCACAACTTTACCTAAATCAGATAATACCAATGTTACTTTACTTACCTTTGTTGTGTTTAAAATAACATAATATGTTCAAGAATCATAATAAGTAGCCATTACCTTCGTCCTTCCTCCTCTTCCGATGTGAATCGCTTTGTCCATCGGCTTCATCCTCGACTTCCACAACATCATCTTCAATGGGAATGTTTGCATCAAGTTCTTGAAATGCTTCGAAGTCACAACTTTGGAGCTCCGACACCCATTCATCACCAAAATCTGCATTACCCAAGCATAAAAGATACTCCATGGTTTTTCTCCTAATCTCTCCATGCTTCAACTTTAGGTTAAACATCACGTAGAACAAATCATTCAATTTGGCTTGTGTGTGTCGATTTCTTCTCTTTGTATGGACCTAGTGCCATGTTTCCAATATCATTAAATATGGTATCATAAATCTTAATGGAATGTAGTTGTTAATATTATCAAATTATTACCTGATTAAAAGAACTCCAGTTGTGCTCGCACCTTGATGCATTGCAAGTCAAACTCAATACTCGGATGGCAAATTTTTGCAACTTGGGACATTCGTCCCTAAATTGAGACCACCATTCCGCTGAAAATGTTATATTTCACAATTAAGGGTAAAAGTAGATAATAGTAATCAATTATAAGGTAATAAAACAAATTAAATATTAACCATGACTCCTCTTCTTGCATATATTTTTTGCGCTTTCCCATCCAAAAAAATCTTTAACATACTTAAAAGCACCAATCTATAGATCAGTTCTCTCCATTGTAGACTTGTCGTTTATCATCCTCCCTATGCAATCAAACAAGCCGCTTTTAATTTCAAAATGTTTGAAAAATGTTGGCTTATATTGGCATTGGAGATTGAGAAAGTATGCTGCAACATGCAAATTAGTATGAAGCTGGTGATCCCATATGTTATCCACAATATCCCACAATGTTTGGTACTTTCGTCAATGCCCAATGCCTTTTCTGTTTCTCCTTAGCTCTATCCATGACCTCATAGATGAAACCCATTGGTGGATATTTTTCAACATCCACCATTCGCAAAACCATAATCAATGGTTTCGTTGTTGCTATAACATAGGAAACACCACCACCACCACAACAACAACAACAAAGCCTTTTCCCACAATTAAGTAGGGTCGGCTACATGGATTCTTCGCCTCCATTCAGATCTATCTTGGGTCAATCTCGACTGCCTAGACTTCAACCTTGGGTCAATCTCAACTGCCTAGACTTCAATCTTGGGTCAATCTTGACTGCCTAAACATAGGAAACACCATGCCAAAAATTTTTGCTTCTTAAAATTGTTTGATATGCACTTTTCCCTTGAGGCTTAGAAGCATAGGGACTCTTCTTCCATTTGTTGGAAGTAAAAAAATACTCTAGAGGATCCTTTATGCTCATCAACCTCTTTAATGTGAGGAAAGCTGTAGCAAAACGCGTGACTACCGACCGTACCAAATCTCCTCCTATATGCTTCCTTACCATGGTCAAAACCCACCCATGAGCATATATGGAATTGATAATCCTTTTTGCTTTCTTGAACACAGAGGCAGGCGGAGCAGTGTTGTAAAAGTCACCCTACTGGTCTGACTATTAGGTCCGACTAGTCTAGTTAGTGGGGTGGCCGATCGAATACCACTAATTCCGACTAGGTATACTAATCGACCAATTTTTACTTGGAGATACCATATTTTTTTAATGTCTTGCTTTTTTCATAGGCAAACTTATTATAATATGCTTAATATTTTATTTAAATTCAATTACTACTTTTATTTTATTTTGATAGTATAAAAATATACAAAACCTATGTACATATATGTATAAAAATGAGTTATATTTTTAAAATAATCATAAAATTCAAAGCTGATTAAAGCTCGACTAAATCCGATTAGTCACCTGACTGCCGATTAATCCTTAGTCAGTGACCCAGCCGATCGAGTATCGACTACCGATTTTTTCAACCTTTAGGCAGAGACAATTTTAACATGTCTTCCAACATCAAGTCTATGCAGTGAGCTGCACATGGAGTCCAGCAAAGGTTCTTCCTTTTCTCCATCAACATTTGTCCTGCAGCCTTGTAATTGGAGGCATTGTCTGTAATAACCTGTATAACATTGCCTTCACCACCCTCCTCCATAATCTCATCCAACAAGTTAAATGGTAAGGTTGAATAGTTCACTTTTTCGGATGCATCCACAGACTTCAAAAATCAAGTGCCTTTCGGATTGTTCACTAAGAAGTTGATTAAAGAACAACCTTTCACATCTGTCCAACCATCTGACATTATGCTGCAACCAGTTTCTACCCAAGAAGCTCTTGCCTCACTCATAAGCTCCCCAATACTCTTCACTTCTTTTTTCAAGATCCAACTACTTAGCTCGTAAGCAGACGGTGGCTTCAATCTACTCCCAAAGGAGCCAACAACATGAAGCATGGATGAAAAGTATGAGCTACTTACACGGTTAAATGCCATCCCATTCTCAAAGAAGAATCTGCCGATAGCACGACAGACACGAATTCTCTCCTCTTTCTTCCATGTCTCATTCAATGTACTTTGATGACCACTCATCCCAATCGTAGTTGTTGGACTTGGGCTTCCCAATGGTGATGAGTCGGTAGCAAAAAAAATATATGGGACCCCTTACCCTCTTCATGTTATTAGATCCAGATGGGGTGACTACTTGATTGTCACCACCGAATGGATCTTACATGTCAAAGCTACCCGCTCTACATAATTCTTCCATCTCCATTATTGCTCTTCTATTTTTCTCTTCGTTAGATGATAATATAGCCTTCATTTCATTCAACCTTCAATGGGAACTTGCACACAACCTTTCACATTTTTTTCGGTCTTCACAAGATGATGCTTGAGTCTAGCAACTCCACTGGTAATCCTCTTGCCACAAAAATTACATTGCACATACACATATCCTTTACCTTTTTGAGCCTCGTCCGTTTCAAGTTGAACACAATACTTTCATGCGGGATCATTTCGGCCTCTTTCGAAATTCTTTTGGCCTTTGCTTGACTTCGGCATCTCTATGATTTCAAGCAACAAAATTAAACAACTATCATACAATTAAACAATATATATTAAGTACTACTAGTTAAATGGAAGATAACCTAACTAACTTTGTAATTTATACTTTTGTTGTCTGTTTGTTGAATTGTAAGTTTATAACTTTTTAAATAACATAATAAAATTTTTTGATAAATAATAAAAATTTGTGATAAAGAATTTAAATAACCTAAATCAGATTTATAAAAATTCCGTTATAACCTAAATGAGATTTATAAAATCTGTTATAACGTAAATCTACTTTAAGAATTTATAACATATTTATAAATTTGGTTATAAGTTATAACCTAAATCTGAAATCTGTTATAAGAATTTTGTTACAAGAATTTTTAACCTAAATAAAAAATCTGTTATATAAAGGATTATAAAAAAGTTTATTAAACTGAATCAGAAATTTATTGAACTTATTAAAATGATCTATACTATTTAAACGAAAAAGGAAAAAAAATACTGATGCTGGTTGGGTAGAGGAGCAGCTGCTTTGCTGGGTTTTTTCCAAGCAGCTAGAGGTGAATCAGGCAACGTCGTTGATGTTGTGCAGTGCGATTGCCGGAGAAGAGGCATGTGAGGCTTGGCTACACCGAAGAGCTGACGATGTCATAGAAGAAGCTCGAGAAAAGGGCACGTCGACGCCGGACTTCACTTGGAAAAAATAGCGTACGATGGACCTAGGAAAAATCGGGACTCGACTTACCTTTTAGTGGTTGCACGTGACCCATTAATCTCAAAACGCCTCACTGCAATGCCTTGCCTTACGCCCTGCCTCGCCCCGCCTCTCAACGCCTCGCCAACCGAGGCACACGCCTTTAAGAAGCAGCCTAAGGCGCTCGCCTCAGATCGTTTTTTGAGCGCCTCTCCTCGAGGCGTACGCCTAGGACGCCCTGAGGCACGATTTTTAAAACCATGCAGGACATGGGGAGATCACGTTGATGCCCTATATGCGATTGCATAATGTGTTGCATACTCCTGATTTCTCAATGAATTTACTGTTTATCAGTCAGATTACTAGAGATTTAAATTGTAAAGCAAAATTTATCCGTCATCTCTTGTTTTTCGAGATGTTCTTACCAAGGTTTGAAAAAACTAAAAATGGAACGAGGCGGTTTCCCTGAAATCGAGGCGAGGCGTAGCTTCGAGGCGGCCAAGGCGTAAGCTTCAGTTTACAAGGAAAAAACGTATATAAACTACTACAAAATATATATTAATGAAATTATATATATTCTTACTAACATATGATATAAATTACTATAATATATGATGAAATTACAAAGGTAGGAACCCCGAAAGAAAAGATATACAAGTGTATGTGCCTTTTTACTACTTTTCCATCCAATAAGAGATTAAATATGTTGATATTCCCCTGAATTCTAACCATCTAACCTAAGTTGAAGAACCGCCGTATGCACCCCTTCCTGTCATACCATACCCTAACAAGGCGGGGGCCTCGCTGCCCGGTCAACGAGCCTGGGGGGGTCTAGGGGGGGAGCAGGTGCGCTCTCCCCTGCGGGGGTGTGGGGGTAGCGCCCCCGGTGAAAATTTTTATTAAGGATTTTATTTCTATTCGGATATATTGATCTGTTTGAATGGGAGTAGTATGTAAACTCCCCTTCAATTATATCTTGTTTGACCTTCTCGGTATATTACATAGCTCATTATTTGAAAACTCTTTAAAAATAAGTTTACGAGTAATTTTTTCTATGATACTTGTGGATTCAAATGTTTAAGGGTATAGTTTAAGAGTTTTTTAACATGATTGGGCATGTTTAATAGTAAAAATAAACATTAAAGCGGCCAAATTTTAGCATTCATCTTATATAATTATATCCAAAACAACTACACCTTTATAAACATCTGAAATTGCTAATAGGATAAATTAATTAACATAAAAAACATTTGAAAAAAAAACGCCTCGGCGAGCGCCTCGCCTCTGCCTCGCCCGCCTCGACAAACTGAGGCAGCGCCTCTCAGGACCCTGTCGAGGCGGCCGTTCAGAGGCGTTTTCTTGCCGCCTCGCCTTGAGGCGTACGCCTGGTGTGCCTCGAGGCACGTTTTTTCGAACCATGGTTCTTACAGGTCGCGTGATTGGCTATGGCCATGAGTAGGGTGGGCTCTACCGAGTGGACCATACACTGTATGCTAGCCTATCCTCCCATTCCGCTGGATTGATCTCTTCTTTCCATTGGCGTCTACGCTTCGGTTATCTTCAGCTTCAGAAATTGTGTCAAGTCCTTCCTCAGATTTCACCCCGTTCATCCATTCAATTGTGAGGCATGTCGGTTAGGGAAGCATCGTCGGTCTGTCTTCCCTAGTAGTTAGAGTCGGAGCAGTAGTTCCCTTTTGAGTATTTCCATGTAGATATTTGGGGTCCAAGTCGTGTTCCCAGTCATCAAGGACGAAGATTCTATCTTGTTCCTGTGGATGATTTTAGTTGTAAGTCGTGGGTTTTCTGTTGAAGAATGAATTAGAAGCTGGAAATGTAATAATAAATTTCATTGAAGAAGTACTGAATGTTTTTCTACCTCTGTCAAAATTGTAAGTACTGATAATGCGTTGGAATTATGTACTTGTGCTTTCTCTCAATTCTTATCATCTCATGGTAGTCTTCATCAACCATCATGTGCTTATACGTCTAACAGAATGGTGTTGCTGAAAGAAAGCATCGTTATCTTCTTGATGTCAGCAGCATCCTAGAGTTGTGCACCACATTCTTTCTGGGTGATGCGGTTCTCACGGCTTGTTATCTGATTAATCGTATGCCCTCGTCGGTGCTGGGGGAGAAGGTTCATTTTTCTCTTGTTTTTCCTGACAAGGAGTTGTTCTCTCTTAGCCCTTGTGTTTTTAGATCTAGATCTGTTGCATTTGTTCTTCGGTTGTCTTCAGGGATTGACACGTTCTCTCCTAGGGTTGTCAAATGTGTTTTGGTTGGGTACTCTAGAACTTAGAAGGGTTATCGTTGTCATGATCTGCTACACAAGAGATATTATGTCAGTACAGATGCCACTTTTTTTTAGTATGTCATGTATATTTCTCCTACAGGTGACATGTTGACACCTTTAGATCTGTATAATGAGGTCTATATTCCACCACCGCCCACACGCCAACCACCCCCATCAACTTCCCCACTATCACCTCTCCATCACCACCATCAACCCCACCACCTCCTATTGTTCTGGTTTCACCTCTACCACATCACTACATCCGACATCCTGCTCCTGCTCATGCTCATGGTCCGTCATCCAGCGTGCCCAATGTTTGTTCTGAAAGACGAGACTCGTATTGTTTCGCAGCAGGAGTTATCTCAGGAGGTTAATGATTAGGTTGGTGGCATGGATATTGATGATCTTGATTTACCTATTGCTTTTAGGAAGCATAAGCGATCCCGTGCCTCATATCCGATTGCTTCTCATGTTAGTTTCGAGTGTCCGGTGAGTGATTTCAGGAGGTTTGTTACTGTTTTATCCAACATTCAGGAAAGCGGTATGCACATGCGTTTGGGCAGGCCACTGAGTACTGAATAAGCGGTAGCGGGGGCATATGCAAGGTATATGTGATTTACATGGTTTTCTAATTTTTAATTTAAAATAAACAAATAAATATGAATAACATTATTACTACTGAATTTATATATCTAAGTGGAGCTAAAGAAAATATAAGAAAAATGGTTCGTGTTAGATTGTTGAATAAATGCTTAATTACCTAACACTTAATCGCAAAAATATTTAGCCCTAAAAAATCACATTTTAGATGATTCATAATAACAAAAGTTCATTACACATACATGTATGGGCAAAATCACAGTCGACATATATTAAAATGTTTGACGATACATTGCATATCCTCATGAAAACAATATAGGAGATAAATATAAAACATTGCATATATATATAATGGTATAATTGATTGCAATTGTATAAAAATGTATGTCATATTCTTACAATTGAATGGAGGAAGACACATATCTACAGAATTAAGCACTTGAATGAGATGGTTGGAAAGTTGTAGATGCTGGCGCAATATGCGTGTCATATGCGGGATATGCAGAGAATATGCGAGGCATATGCGTGCTACATATATGGAAGGGCGCATAATGCACCAATTCATGAAATCGGTTCAGTCTGCATGCCACACGGGCATATGCGGTCGCATGAGACATTGACAGATAACATGTGTCATGTAGCTATGAAGAGGAGATGGCGGCTCTTCAGTCTAGAGGTACTTGGAATCTGGTCCCGACCCTCACTGGGGTGTCTATAGTGAGTTGCAAATGGGTGTTTACAGTGAAGCATAATGCAAATGACAACATTGATCGGTACAAGGCTTGCCTAGTAGCTCGTGGCTTTATTCAAACATGTGGGTTGGATTATCTTGACACCTTCTCTCCAGTTGCTCATCATTCTACCCTTCGGATTCTGTTATCAGTTGCTGTAATTAGAGATTGGCCTCTATTTCAACTTGATGTAAAGAATGACTTTTTATATGGTGATCTTTAGGAGGAAGTCTATATGCAGCAGCCACTAATGTTTGCTGCTGAGGGGGAGTGTTCACATATGTGTAGACTTCATAAGGCAATCTATGACCTTAAGCAGAGCATGCGAGCTTGGTTCCAGAAGCTTTTAGAATTGTTAGAGAAGCATGGGTTTAGACGATCGAATGCAGATCATTCCCTTTCCATACAGAGAACCTCTAGAGGTACGATTGTTATTATGGTGTATGTTGATGATATACTTATTACAGGAGATGGCTTAAAAGGAATCAATAGGGCGAAAGAATTTTTGGGTCGTGAATTTGTTACCAAGGATCTTGGAGCTCTTAGATACTTTCTGGGACTAGAGTTTGCCAGAAATCAACAAGGGCATGTGATGACTCGTAGGAAATATGTCACTAATTTGCTAATTGACATTGGAATGCTTGGATGTCGACCTGCCATCACACCCATGGATCCAAGCATGAAGCTATATGATGATACCGATGAGGTTGATAGGAGAAGATATAAAGAGCTAGTGGGGGAGCTTCTTTATGTTATCATTACCGGACCCGATATTTCATTTGCTGTTAGTCGAGTGAGCCAATTTATGGAACAACCTCGTCAGGTACATATCGATGCTATACAAATGATACTAAGGTATCTTAAATCATCTCCAGGTGCAGGGATGGTATCTAAAAGAGATGGCACCATTACTATCTCAGCATGTGTTGACGCAGATTATGCAGGGTGCCCCAAGGATATAAAGTCCACAACTGGATTTGCTATATTTGTCATAGATTTACTTGTCTCATGGGAAAACAAGATGCAAACTATAGTTGCTAGATCTAGTGCTGAATCTAAGTATAGGACTATGGCACAAGCATGCACAAAAATGATGTGGGTTCGAGCAGTCCTTATAGATCTACATATAGATGTAAATCTTCCCATGTCGCTAAAATGCAACAGCCAGACTACCATGTTTATTGCTAATCATCCTGCAGTCCACGAAATGACGAAGCACATTGAGGTCGATTGCCACTATATACGTGACATGATTCAGAAGGGATTCATTTCTACATCCCATGTCAGCTCAGGGGACCAGACAACAGACATTTTCACCATGGCCTTACTTAGAGGATCATTTCAAAAATGTTCTTCCAAGCTGAGCATGATAGATATGTATGCTCCATCTTGAGGTGGAGTGTAGAGATATATTTCTATATTTCTATGTTTTTGTATTAGTTTATCTATTTTTTTCCTCTTGTTTGTTTTATGAAATTTGCCTATAGGCCTTTCCTCTGTATAAGAGAGTCTAGGGCTCAAGGAATAAACAAGTCTCTTATTTTTCCCAACAAAGATAAAACTATGGAGTCGAAGAAGGACAAAGTTGTGACGTTAACTTATATCATTAGACACCGACGATTGGCCTTAAAATCAATGCTGTTGTAAGCATGGATTCAAATGGATGCAAATATATCCATATCCGTTTCGCTAGGATATTTATTTTATACATATATTGACATATGTATTCATATATGTTTTAATAAGGATACATATACGAATATCGCTTTGATATACATAAAAATCCATAGTCCTATATTTATTTTCATATATAAATTTAGTTGTACTTTGATTTTTATCAATTAACACAATAATTTTTACCTATTTTACAATATTTAATATAATTGTTAGGAAGGAAATACACTTAGTAGATTTTATTATGTATAAGCTATCCAATACATATAAATTTAAGCTAATTTGTACAATATTTCCACCTGTGGAAAAGGACAATGCAGTAGAGATAGTAAGAACAAGACGATAAACATGAAGAACACAGAAAATTTTACGTGGAACCCTACTCCGTAAGGAGCGGGATAAAACCACGGGGAGATGGTCTCTCAATAGTCGGATAATCTGTTATTTCTCTCTCTCTCTATGAATCTAGAAGGTGCGTGTGACTTCGTATATAACCCCATCACAATGATCAAGTCCCATTTAATGGACGAACGATTTGGGACTAATATAGGTGCTTGCGATAATTGGACCCTGGAGGGATCTAATTATCTACCTATGGATGCATGCTTTAATGCTCCCCCTCAATCTGAACCATGCAATGCTCAGCTTGGATAAATGGAGAGAAAGCATTCACTCACATAACATAAGACCCTACGAACAATATCAACTCAATGACAACTTTGTTGGCTGCCTGTTAAGGATGTTGCTTCTCATGTCATGCTAGAGAGGATGAACTGAAGGTCTGGAGTTGAATGAGTCTCCTCGTCAAAGAGCGTGTACTCTTTACTGCGTCTGTTAGAGTTAATGGAACTATAATGAATCTCCTCGTTGAAGAGCACATGCTTTGTGCTGCACAAAGTCACCTGAACCCGAACGAGTCTCCTCATAAGAGAACATGTGCTTTGCATCTATCGGTCACTAAAATTGAATTGAGTCTCCTTGTCGGAGAACTCTGAGAAGTAAGGTCACTCGAACATGGAGTGCCTTAAACCGGTAGTCTAAATCTAAATGGTGTACATAATAGTCTCCCTTTTTACTATACTTGTCAGAAAAGGATGATGTCGACCAAGTTGGGAGGAGAACTGAAGCGAGGAAAACAAAACCATATTCTCATCTTTTTTTCAATACACGAATTTTCTTTTATACTTTTCTCCTTTTTTCTTCCCCCTCTTTTTTTTTCAAAATTCAGGACTTTTCTCTTCTTTTTTTTCTCAATTGGCCCCTTTTTCCATTCGGTGCCATTTCTTCTTCTCTCTCTCGATCTGTCTCTTTTTTGAAGATAGGACCCAATTAGGTCCATGAGTTGCAGCCCAATTTTAGGGTTAAGTATTAGCACCTATAACCCCTGTTGATCCCAAAATATCACCTCTCCTCCCCTTTTTTTCAATAACAATTGTGGGATAAGATGGTTCGAAACTTTCTCAACCAAGAAAAGGGAGCTGCCTCTTAGGGTTGCCTCCATTTCTCAACTTCGACAATGCCTGATGAGGAAAGGCGATGTATGGTTGTTAGGCCAGGATCACCAACGTATCGGAGAAAGGTGAGCGTCGCCTGGAACATGGTTATAATAAAGAGCCATTCTATAAACAAAAAACACAAGAATACCCCAAATGGTGTGTACCTTAAATATCTCTAAAAAATAAAAGTACTAATGAAAATGTGATGACTGTTTTAGCATATTGTATACGTTAAAAGGGAACAATAAAGTTGCATCGACTCTTTTATTATGTTTTCTTTCCTTCCCTTCAATCTAGCATCTAAAGTTGCACAATGTGATTGAAAGAATTGTTTGGGCAAGCTTGTAAAAATCGGACACCTAGTCATGTTGGTCGAGTCGGGTGGGGGGGGGGAGCTGACTCGACTTCCTAGTAGACCATCCGGACTCTGTCGATTTTAAATGCGTGTTTTACTGTTTTCTTTTATGCGATTTTTTCACTATTTTCTTTCGATCATGTCTGTGTGTTGTTCGATACTGATTTTGGTGTCATTTAAAAATGTTAGCGATTTTTAAGCCTTTTATATCCCGACATTTTTTAGAAATATCATGCTATCATGTTGTATACTTGTTTATGTTGTAAATGGAACCGTGTTGGTAGAGTATGGTTAGGGTTGGCTATCGAGCCCAACAAACCGAGCTAGGCCCTGGCTTGAGCTCAGGCTCGAGCTCGTTCAGGCCTAGCCAAACTAGCTCGATAAGAGGCTCGAGCTTACCGAGCCTCTTATCGAGCCTGGTCTGGGCTTGAGCTTAGTCGGGCTCGTTAAGGAAAATAGGCATTTTTGGTAGAAAAGTGTTGTTGCCTGGGCTCGAACACACAACCTCTTCTTTGAAGACTGCCTTCCTTACTAGTAGGCCACTATCTGAGTTGTATACAAAAGTTTAATTGTAATATATATTGTAACATTCTATTTGCTAATAAAAAAGGAAAAAAAAATACTAATTATCTAATTATAACCTAGATTAACATAGATAAGTGTAGAAAATCCAAGTCTACAACATAGTCCACCCAACATTGGAGTTACATAAACCACGTAGACACATAGTCCACCATTCAGAATGTTGCAAAACTAATACAAATAAAAGTAAACATCATTATAGTTTACAAATAGAATATGCATATATATATATATTCTTTATCGAGCTCCTTATTGAGTTATTGAACCGAGCAAGGCTCGTCTCGTTAAGCTATTGAGCCCAAAAATCTGGCTCGGGCTCGTCTTAGTAACCTAATGAGCCAAACTCACGAGCCCTTATCGAGCCAACCTCACGAGCCCTTATCGAGCCAAGCCCGAGCCTGACTCATTGAGCCGTGACTCAATAGCTAGCCCTAGGTACGGTGGCACATGGGAGACATCAGATGGTTAGGATTCAAGGCATATCAATAGTTTATACTATTTAATTTTGTATTATTATTAATGCTATGGATTACTATAATCATTTAAATTTAAATAGGTCTGGTTCATTTTTTTCTATTGCATTATGCTATTGGTTACTATAATGATATTCATCCACTGCCAATACTATTGGTTAGTATATTTACGCTATTCCTTTTTATGAATTTATTTTTTTAATAGGTATAGTATATGTATAAAAATCAATTTATATATTAAAATTATTAAAAAAATTTCTTTCAACAAAAAAAACTAAAAATTCAAAATCGACTAAAGCTCAACTAAATCTGATTCATCGCTCGACTTCCGATTAATCATTAGACAGTTCCGATTGAGTACCGGTCTCTGCAACCTTTGTTTTTTATTGGACTATCTTCAGTTACCTATGCTCAGATACCCATGCAAATCCACATGTTACAGAACCAGTCTAATGTAAGTTGTAATAACAAATAAGTCATTCACATGAATGGCATGTATAGATTTGACTTGAAATATTTTCAAAACTATCTTCAAACAAACCAATCAAACCTGGTCAGGGCAAATAACTTCCGTAGAAAAAAAATTCAAATAACATCTTATTTATATTGTTTTTCGTACTTTTATTTTTAATGTTATAAAAATGAGTAAACTATAGCAACACACAAACACAAGCCCGAAGTGATATTATTGTTGCTTTCTCCCTATTTTTTTATCTCTCTCAGGCCCAGTCAAATATCATACCGAAGGAAATACACTCTATTAGCGTGGACCCATCTTGCCCGTATCAATTATCATTTCATATTGATGATGGCTGGTACGTTCATTTGCATATTGTGATTTACTGTCGTTCAATACTGAAAGGACAATACGGCTGTCCTTAAATTGTCTGTAGCATAGTTTTTTTTGAAAGCCTGAAATAGGGAGAGACACTCTCCAGTGTTCGCCCCATCTTTTATTTAATAAAGGAAAGTCTGTAGCATAGCTATGACGGGTTCTTGTAGAACCTCCTAAAAAATGACTAGTTACGTGGTGTTTACTTCTATTTACAGGTCTGGAGTTTTGAATACTAGCCTTCTGGAAATTACTCACATCCATTGCCCTCCACCAGCTTGGCTGTAATATATTTTTAAATATTTTTTATGGCCTTACTGATTTCCTTGACTTGTATCGTGCTGTTATGATTTTCATCCTATTTTCCCTCTGCGATTAGAGACGGCGGTAACATGTCAGTCAGCCTCTCAGACATAAGGAAACCATCTTGGTTGCCAGCTTTTTCTGTAAGCTTTCCTATTCTAATTCTAACAGAATGGTAATTATTTAACCACTTTCTATCAATTTTTGTTTTGCTATCAAGAGATATACACAGTTTTTCCGTGAGAATTCTTTTTATTTTTGAAAAAAATGAGATTTATTGTAAAGAATATGATTAATGACGTGACAAACAATTCACAAATTGTCTAATTTTGGCATCATCAATCAAACTTTACCCTTGTTGCTTTTGGAAAACTCCATACCTCAAGTCAGAGAATTTATGCTCTCAAGACATTGAGAAAAATGTTCATGCTAGTGGATGGTCATTATGTAGATTGCTTGATATCCAAATGTCATTGCATTAATGTGAAAACGGCTTTGTTGTTGTTTGAGCTTACTGAAATGGTATCTATGCCGTTGTATTGCCCGCTTGAATTATTCAATTTCATTCTCCTTTCGTCCTTTTAACAGAGATGATGATTGTTACAATCGGATGATTGCCAGAAGAAAATCAGGAGGATTCGTCATCTTCTAGGATTTTCAAACAACTTTTGAAAATCGATTATTTTATTTTTTCAAGCAACTTCTGAAAATCTATTATCTTATTTATTTAAAAATTGGGGAAGATAGAAAGAAGTCATGGCAGTGAATCAATGCCATTCGAGCTACTAATATAATATGTAATTTTGATCGGGAAGAAAGTCAATGTTCGCTGCAACTCTTGTCAGCAATCTTAGTCTCGTGGTAGGCGTCGTTTCCTTTTGAGGACAATTCTTTAGATTTCCTCCATTTTATAGTGATCATTCTATTATTGAATGTTAATGGTATTTGGTTATATGTGAGTATAGATTGAATCCGTAATAGTTTTGCCATTGTATGAGCCTTAAATTTGTATTCACTCTAAGCACTTAAGAGGGATACTACTGCATGTTTCTTGCTTCTCCAAGTTATCTAGTTCCATGAATGGTATGCACATAACTGGTAGTAGATTTTCTGTTCAGCATGCATACTTTGTAGTTTGCATCATAATAGGCTATGAGGTCAAAGGCATTGCATTTGTGAATACTAAGCCTTTTCATAGGGAGGACTTGATATATCTCAAGCCCATCATGCTTGCATAAAATTGTCCCAAGGAGAATTCATGAACTGACTCAGCTTGTCGACTGCAAGCGATACATTTGGTTGTATGATGGTTAGGTACGATAATATTCCAACTAACTGTAGGTTGCAACCTATGTCTTTAACAGTTCCTGGTTCATAGATACCTGCCTTGGAATCCACAGATATCTGTGTTGGTTTAGATTTCAACATTTTTGTTTCTTGGAGTACATCGGGAGCATACTTTCTTGGGACATAACTAAGCCATAGAACAAGCTATTTCAATCCCAAGGAATTATCTTAAGAGTCCCAAGTCTTTGATAACAAATTATTCGGCTATCACCTTCGTAATGATGGTAGTGTCATCTCCTGCGAGGATGATATTATCCACAAAAATCGGCATTGTGACCTTTTTTGCTTTTACATGAATAAGAAATGATCTGCTGATGACCTAGAAAGACCATGGGGTTCTAGATCTTTTGATAACTTATGGAACCATGCTTAAGGAATTTGTTTAAATGGATAGATGGCTTTACTTATAAGCAAAACTTCTAACAATCGCCTTGAGCCTCAAAGCTAGGCAACCTGCATCTATACCACCTCCTATAGGTCTGTTGGAGTATGCATCACATGTATAAATGAGTAATTGGATCCCCTCCCATGTCCAATTATCAGATCAACTAGTTTAGTCCCACATCTACTGTGAGTGAGACTCGATATTACTGGTGGAGGCTATATAAGAAGCCATACAACCATTGTATCGGTTGAGAGAGAGAGAGAGCTATACATAGTAGCCGACCCTTGAGATTCCTTCTCCCGTGGTTTCATCCCGCTTCTCACGGAGTAGGGTTCCATATAAAATCCTGGTGTCCTTTCCACTGCTCTTTTTTCTTTATCTGTGATGTGCTTCCGTACTGTTGGGAAAAATGAAAGAGATATTTATTCCTTGAGCCCTAGGCTCTCTTATATAGGGAGAGACCTATGGGAAAATTACGTAAAGTAGACGAGAGAACATGAATATATATATATAGGATACGTAGGCGTATAGCATTTCTCGACACTCGCCCTCAAGATGGAACATAGATATCTATCATGCTCAGCTTTGATGAACACTTCTGAGAGGGCCATCTAAGTAATGTTTTGGTGAAGATGTCTATTGTCTGGTCCCCTGAACTGACATGAGATGTAGAGATGAAGCCCTTCTAAATCATGTCACGTATATAATGACAATCAACCTTAATATGCTTTGTTCTCTCATAAAATATTGGATTGTTAGCAATGAATAGAGCAACCTGATTCTCACATTCCAGCGACATTGGAAGAGGAACATCTATATGTAAATCTGTTAGGACTGCTCGAACCCACATCATTTCTGTACATGGTTGTGCCTATTGGGATAAAAAATTCTTCGTATAATAGAAGGGAAACCATGGCTTTCTTATATAAGAGAAAAACCATGGGTTAATTACATAAGTGATACACACAGAAAACATAAATATAAAAATGATATTGTGAGATATAATTATCTCAACACTCCCTCTCAAGCTGGAGCATAAATATCAATGATGCTCAGCTTGGAACAACACCTCTGAAATGGACCTCTAGCTAGGGCCTTGGTGAAGATGTATGCTATCTGATCTCCTGTGGAAACATGAAAGGTGCGTGAAGATATTTATGTTTTCCATATTTCATATGTATCTCTTTCTTATTCTCTAGTTCTGTTTTCCACTTTATGTAATTTACCCATAGGCCTCTCTACTATATAAGAGAGCCTAGGGTTCTCAGATATAACAACGCTCTTATTTTCTCCAACATGGTATCGGAGCGGCAGTCCTAGACCGGAGCTCTCGATTCCGAAAAACCCTAACCCTACCTCCAGGCCCCCCTTCCTCGTGCGCCGCCGCCGCCTTGCGCACGCACATCCGCCTCGCACGCGCCACCGGCCAGTCCGCAGCGGCCCCGCACACGCACAATGTCTCCTCGCGTGTTCCGTCGTGCGCCTCGCGCGCTCCCTCGCGCATCTCGCGCGCTTCCTCGCGCGCTCCCTTGCACCCAGCAGGCCTCACACGCTCCCTCCCGCACATCCTCGTGCGCTGTCTCACGCGCACAACAGTTCACGCGCGGCTTTTAGGGCTTGAGGGTGAGCGTGCAACTGAGTTAACACACCCCTCATGCAACGTGCTTATCGACTTCAGCAGTTGGTCAATGGGTTGGTGTGCATGAGTCTACTCGTGCACCCAAACCCATATATGTCTGTGTAGACATACAAAATTTGGTTTCCTGCACCTGTGGCAGTATTCTTCCGGCAATATGTCTGAAAGCAAGGTCGATGTACCTGCCACTGGCGCATTTAGAGGTCCAACGCCTATTGTGAAAATGGACGGGACGAATTATGAGCTCTGGGCTATGCAATTCATGAACCTGATGAAGTTGAATGGTAAGAAGCATATCCTTACCGAAGAGGAGCCGGTGGAGAAGACTAGGGTGAATGCCTCGTGGCTATCTGGCACGTTGACGATAGAGATCGCCAACGATGTACTACATCAGCCCACAACCAAGGCTATGTGGGATATTCTAGCGACGACATATTCGTAGGCGCGGAATGAGACCGAGATACTTCAATTGCAACATGATATTTTACCGTCAAACAGAATGGGAGTCCCCTCCACTTACTGTACACATCCCTACGAGGGATGTTTGAGAAACTCCATAGCTTCATGCCGTTAACGGCCACTCCTGAGCTGCAGAAGACATACATGAACGCTACCATGGTAGGTGTATTCCTGGCTGTCCTTGATCCAGAGTATGATGCTGCCCGGTCTCAGATTCTTGCTGACGCCACTATTCCTCCTATGGAGGAAGCTTTCCGCCGACTGAGTCGAATCACCGTCCCAAGTTCGACTACTAGCCAGACACCTTCATCGATGGCCGCCTCCAGAGGAAGAGGTGGCTCCTTTACTTTTCGTGGCCGTGGTCCCCGGGGTCGTGGGGGTCGGATTCGTCAACCATGCAATTATTGTTGTCGTCCTGGCCACTCCGTGGATACATGCTATTCTAAGCATGGCTTTCCAGCATCGGCACGGGTAACAGAACAAGTTGAGTACCCTGCACCTTCCTCGTTGGACCAACGATTCGATGATCTTGTTGCCAGACTGAGGAATATCATGCCTCTTGATACAGCTCCTGGAGGTCAGTCAGATGTGGCTGTCTCTGCCTCGGCCAGTTCACCTGCTACAACCAGTACCTCAGGTAGTTCTTATGCTCTCACCTCTTGTGATGGATCTATGATTAGGGACTGGATTATGGATTCTGGAGCAACACATCATCTTTGTGGAGACAAAGAGCAGCTTACTGCATATAGACAGGTCTCTTCAGGAAAAACTGTGGTGATAGCCAATGGGACACATTCCCCGATTACAGGACATGGAGAGATTAACTTGACGCCTTCCATGAGACTGCAGAATGTGTTATATGCTCCTGATTTCTCTATGAATTTACTGTCCATTAGCCAGATTACAAAGGATTTGAATTGTCGAGCTATTTTTGACTCATTGTCTCTTGTTTTTCAGGACATACCCTCGGGCAAGGTGATTGGCTGTGGCCGTGAGCAGAATGGTCTCTATCGTCTGGTCCATACTCCCTATGTCGGTGCATCTCTCCATTCTAAAGGATCAGACTCTCCATATACCTGGTATCTCCGTTTTGGTCATCTACCTCTTCAGAAAATGTGTCGTGTTTTGCCCCAGATTTCTCCGAAGTCGTCCTTCCAGTGTGAAGCGTGTCAGTTGGGAAAGCATCATCGGTCTACTTTCTCGAGTCGTCATAGTCGAAGCAGTAGCTCCTTGTTTGAGTTAGTCCATATTGATATTTGGGGTCCAAGTCGTGTTCCTGACTAATAGGGACACAAGTTCTATATTGTTGCAGTAGATGATTTTTCTCGCTTGTCTTGGGTGTTAGCAGGAGATGTGATTCAAATGTTTATCAATGAAGTTCAAAATATTTTCTCTTCTTCTGTGAAAATTGTGCATTCTGACAATGCATTGGAGTTCTGTACTAGAGCTCTTTTCTTGTTCTTTTCATCTCGTGGTATAGTTCATCAAACTTCTTGTGCTTACACTTCACAACAAAATGGTGTTGCAGAGTGAAAACATCGTCATCTATTGGATATCTCTCTGGAGATCTCGAAAATGAGCCTCAACATGGAGTGCCTCGAACTTGGACTCTGACCAATCTGTCGAGTCTGAACAACTGCGCATCACACCTGTGGACTCGGAATCTTGAACATCAAGTATGAATCTTGCGCGTGAAGAAATCTAAATCTGAACTGTAGAGTCTGGAAATCTGACTTGGTCTGTAATATGGAGTCAGGAAAATCTGGATCTGACTCGGTCTTGTGAGTCAACACATATACTCCCTCTTTCTCCATACTTGTCGGAATATGAATATTGACAAAGTTGGGAGAAGACAAGATAAAAATGAGGATAAAACATCACTTAGCCGATCAAACATTTGTCGGCTTTTCAAACATTCATCATTTTTTTGAAAGAATTTTTTAACACATTTTTTTTCAAAGCCGTTTCACCCCCTTTTTTTTAATTTTTACGGCTTTTGCAACTCTTTTTTTCTCGAATATTTTGCGTACGACTTTTCTTTGTACGTGTCTTTTTTTCTCTTTTTTTCCCAACTTGACCCAAATAAGGTCCAAACAAATGCCGCCATTTCCTTGAAATATTGCGGCTTTCTTCTTCTTCTTCCTTTTTTTTACTTTGCAACCTTCCCCTCATTTTTTTTAAACACGGCTCATTTGGGCCCTTACAAAAAAAAACAGCCCATCTGGGCTCTTAAGCAAATAACCCCCCTTTTCTTTTTAAATAAGTTAGAGCCATTGGGCTATAGGGTTCCCACGATGGAACCCTTTCCTTCGAACCCCGTTGCCCCCGCTAGGGCATTAATGGAGAGCGGGACTCCGCCACCCCGATGGGGGTCTTCACGCCAGGCGCCGCCTGCGGAAGATCTGGGAGGTGCGACGGGAGGGAGCACTGCCTGGATTGCCATCGCACGGGGGGGGGAACCTATGCTCCTGTTGTGCGCGTCTGTGCGCACGGGGTTGCCTGCATGGAGCTCGCTGGCTGAACAAGATCGACGCAAGGAGCGGCGCTTTGGGCTTAACGGCTCGAGGAACTCGCCGTCTGGGGGTTTGCGCGCTATGGTGAGGGAGAGGCGCAAGGAGGAGGCCTTCGCTGGGATTCGCGCCGCCTGGAGATGCTTTCTGATGATGCTGCCTAGGCGCGTGATTGCCTGCGCGTTGCGATTGGGCTGTGACCGCGCGTCACCTGGAGGTCCTAGGGGATACGCCGCTAGGGGCGACGCCACCTGATGGGCTGGTCTCGGCGCTGGGGCTTGATGCATGGGTTGATGTACAACCGCCTGGGTTGTGCCTGAAGACGCACGGTCGCCTGGAGAGGAAGCTTGGACTGTGCCGCAGATGGCTCCCGACTGGATCTGGATCAAGATGCCGCCGCTTGCGGCTTGAAGATGGTAGAAGGCATGGAGAGAAGATTTTCACGAACGAATCTAGGGTTTTCAGAAAACCCTACAACAAGAACTTTTGACCAATAATAATCTTCACTAAAAATAATCTTCAGGAACAACAATCGAATCTCGAATAAATAAAGAACACGAAATCCTCGAGATCGAACCCGCTCTGATACCATGTTATAAAATAAACATGCGGAAGCGAACATGGAAAAGATAAAGAATAATAAGAACACAGCGGGATTTACGTGGAACCCTACTCCGTGATGAGCGGATGAAACCACAGGAGAAGCCCTCAAATGGGGCGTGTTTGTCTATTGACTTTTTCAATGGATACAGGAGGTCTGGGGCTCCTTATATAGCCTTTCCAGAGCCTCCAAGTCCCACCACTAGGCGGTGTGGGACTAAACACTGGATGAGATAAATGGATCTTCTCCAGGATCCATTTATCCTGCTACAACTCATGACGTATACAAGCAAGTACTCCAACAATTATATTTAAAATTCATATTGGGTTTCCGGAATTCGCAATCAAACGTATGTTTGAATGGAATAGACATATTTGGGTCTTTCAGAATATGAACAAACCAAAAAGGAATGTGAATTGAATGGATGAGAAATAGAACTAATTGTGTTGGCTTGAAAACTAATCTAAGGAAACTAAAGAATTTAAACTAAAAATCAGAAAAAAAAGATAAATGAGTGTTGGTGCCTGTGAGTTGGAAGGTGTAAGACCTTCTGGGTCGTAACTCAGCTGATCGACATGTTTTGTGCTGAAATGCGAGGGACGGAGTAGTGATCCCTAGAAAGGAAGGCAGTGAGTTGGTATTAGAGGCATCGAGGTGGCGAGGTAGGAAGAGAAGATGGAGGCGAACGTGGCGAGGGAGAGGAAGCTCTTGGAGAGAATGGAGGAGATGACATCCTACTTGGCGTCGTAGAGGCGATTCTCGTAAAAGAGGTCGACGCCGATGTTCTAGGTGTAGGGGAGTGGCAATGGAGGAGCTGTAGGTCCAACTAGTGGATGAACTTGGATGGTGGAGGGCGGGTGAGAGTAGGAGTTTCTGGAGGTCGATATTTTAGGATTTTGGATTTACTTTACCATGGGCATTTCGTCCGCTCAACAAAAAAGTTAACTTCTATAACCTGTTTCTGTTAGCAAAATACCACATTGTGACTAAAATAAGACATTGGGCACCACATTGTTACTTTTGAAACTTCAGGTATGACATTGAAATTGGGTGTATAATTCAGGGACTTTTGTGTAATTTACTCATAAGTATACAATCCTATACCCTCCATAATCTGGCCTTCTAGCTATACCTTTGAAGTCTGACGAACTAAAGAGATGGTGGATTGAAGCAAGACTAGATTTATTCTCTAGAATTGAGGGTTGTGTCCTCAAGAGAGCTTTTGAGATTGGAACCTTTGGTGAAATTTTGACTTTACTCTTGTGGATGTAGTCAACACTAAGCCATACTTCTTATATTTATGTACATTGAGAGTTTGACAATTAGAGGAGTTGAATTCCTTTTGATTAATACATGGATCAACTTAAAGGGTTAGGATTCCTAAAATCCAGTGTTCTAGGTTAAATCGAGCCTTGTATACTCACTTGCACATGTCCGTGATCTCACCAATTAAATTAATTCTCTACTAATTCTTTATTTATTAGCTCGAGGACAAACTTAACTTAAGTATAGAGGGGTGATAAATTGCTAGTTTATCTGCTTAATTTAATATATTTATCTCTCTTGCTTAAGTTAATCAACAAGATTCATTGACAATTAACATTAATTATGTTTCTATGTGTTGTAAATAATTGACACTAATTAGTATATATAATATAACCTTATTATTGTGCTAATATTTTATGTATTTATTAAAAATCAAAGAAAAATTAATATAATATTGTATCTAAATAAAGTAACATAAAACAATATCGAATACAAAAAAATAAACAAAAGAAAAATGAAAGAAAATTGTTTTATATTGTTTTATTAAGTATATAATTTTTATCTATGTACAAATGACATCTGATCTCTTTGACTTCTCCACGATGAGATCTACAACTTTCATGCTTATCAGTTTTTCTAATTCTCCTTCTAATTAATTCTTTTTATCTAACTTTGATTTTTTTTATTTTCCTTAAAACTGATTGGGCCACGTGGCACCTTCAGATTGCACTACATGGTCCGTTCCTTCTGTTACCACTCGCTCAAGATCTTGACGCCCATATATTTTAATCAATGTGATCTGAGCCTTCCATTCCCGCTCTATCCTCTACCGCTTTATCTGATACCAAGATCATATCAGAGCACTCCATTCGCGCATCTCTCACAGTCGTTGGATCCCAAGATCCAACGACTCTCTTATGTCTTCAACCTCCAGCCCCGATGTTAACCTGCTCAACCACTCTAACTCCTCCCTTTTTCCTAACCTGCTCGGCCACTCTCCTGACCAACCGTCGACACCATTACCTTCCTCTATAGTCCCTCCTTTACGCTAACCCCATAGCGTCTATCATACCTAACCTCCCCAACCGGTGGTGGCTCCACCTTCCTCTTTCTTCAAATAGCCCACCGTTGACTCTAGCGACGGTTGTCCACCATTACGAAGTTTAGGCCCGGTATCTCTATCATCTCGTGACAGGTGATTGATAAATTGACGATGCAAAGACGACTTCAGGCTTAGGTGTCGACCCGTGGTGAGACGCCATGCTATAGTGTCTATTTGGCGAATGTTCGAGCCCTAGGTCCGACTAACTTGTTGGAGCGACGTCCTCGAGGTCTAAAGAGCCTCGAGCCCTAGCCCAACCACCTCCACGAGCGAAAGTTCTTCATTTACAGGTTAGATAATAAGTTGTCATCTTTGCTTCAATTATTCTAGCCATGCCTTCGATCTACGCCCCTCATATGATGTTTAGGTCATCACCATGAATCTATGATCCACGCAGAAGGCTTCGTCCTCCGTGTTCCCAGTCCCATGACGCCTTGCACCTCGACCCAAGTCCTTCGTCTGCATTGAGCGACCCACTCAGGGAACCATGTTCTTCACCTCAGATCAACCCTCCTCCACTCGACTTCACCTTCGCACGCACTTCGCTTTGTTGTTTTCTAACGTTTGCATGTCAAATTATCTTCAACGGTCGGAGTTATCGGACGTGCTCCGTTCTAGAGGAAATCCTCTAGTGAACATCCATCGTCCTACCCTCTCAGAAGCTCTCAACACTTCCTGGTGATTCCAACACCTTCGCCTGAGCTCCGTGGAGGTTTGTCGACCTTCAACGAGGCGATATGAAGGCGAAGGAGTTGAGTAATCGTCGGAGACCAGATCTAGCACCGTCGTATGCGGCGGTGATCATCCAAGGTGACGTTACAGGTACTGTCGGATGCTCCAATTTGGGGATGATCTGACGGTTGTGAGACAACCACGTCTCACACCGTCCAAGTTGCAGTCTAGGAGATCAAGCCTCATCCTCGCGGAACCGAAGCACCGATAAAGCAAGTTGGCGTGCCACATGTCATCCTTACCTGCGACTAACTGAACCTAATCTCGAGCCTCATCTGTTCGTGTTCTGCACGTGCTTGGTTGGGAATTTTGCATCCAAGTCCAACCGGTTTATCTTAATTACTAAAATTTGTGTGGGGGTATTTCATTAATTTCTGCATTATTTTTCTGTTATTACGTGTTAGTCCCTCTAAGGACCTATTTGTGATGTTTGTGCAATATTTTGTTCATGTTTTATCGCATTTATGCCCTTGGACTAAAACTTGAATATCTTGGGTATTGTAAATCCAATGGAGTTGATTTTAATTTCATCGTGATCCTTGTTTCATCATCTTTAATATGGCTTCATCAATTCCCTGATTTGGGGATCTTTATTTGATTAATCAAGGATATTATATATGCTATTAGTTAAATAAAATGAAACTTGGTTTTTAATTAGGTGCTCTATTGGACCTAGCTTTAAATCAAATCTTTGCTTAAGTTTGAATGATCATTTTAGGGCATATCAATAAGTATATTTGCATATGTATTTGTTTTATCATTATGCTCATTATGTCACAATTTCTAGCATGCATAAAATCATTGTGAAAATGCATTCTGTCTTCGCATTCATTTTGTCATGCATTTGTCTACATGATTATTTGTTTTGACATAAATAAGTTATTAATCACATAGCCTAGATATTTAAATATCTGACTAATTGTATTATGGCTTATGTCTTTATGTTCGATCCTGGACTTCTCATATTATAAATTTAAGCCGAATCCTCCTCGTGGAGATATTTCTTTTGGTTTTACATGATACGCTAAGTGCCCATGCTACAATGGATACATATTAATATATGCATTTAATGATCCATCAGTTGCAAGACATGATTATTGATTAATAAATTAGGTGGTATATATTTAGATCATTTCGTACGTAAAATGATCAAGTTGTCTCGATGTATCATCAGGGAGATTAACTAGCACCTTTGGTGGGTGGATAGGGGCGTTCGAGCGTAGTGATCATGTGACCAAAGGTGGAGGACGCCATCTAGGTAAATACAACAGGGAGCACATGGACATAGGGTCCATGGGATCGAATGTGGCATTGATACAAACAATATCCAAATACCAAATACAATTTCTATATTACCCATGTAAAGGAGAAGAAGTTGTTGACAAGACCAATGAACTTGTTCTTCTTCTATAAAGAATTCTTTCGAAAACCTTGAACCTGATCTTTGCAAAAAAGTACGTACTCTAGTTTTATCATGGGGTTGGAATCAGTGGGCATTGCCATATGGAGTACGCGGTGAGGGCACACGTGTAAAGCTGAGGAAGGATTGGATTGGGAAGGGCAGTGGGTTAGGTGGTGATACTTTGGGTGGGTTGGGTATGGAAACAACATGCTTGGGAGGAGGGGTGGTTCAGGTTGGCAATGTTAGCATTTGAAAAGAGCGGAGGCGGGGTTGACATCGATGGTGTGGGGGCAAGGTTTAGAAATGTTGTATGCGGTATTCGTTCGGTTTTGCGGTCTAAAGCGAGTAAGTGGATATGCAAAGGAGTATACGGAGTTATATGCGATTTATAATATTTTAATTTAAAATATTAAAAAAATACAATAATAAAATGTGATTATATAAAAAATTGACGATCTAACAAAATCTAAAATCCAAAATCTTGAAATAAGATAATATAATCCATTAGTATATAAGTATGATATTATAAATTAGTTATTTTTTAGTGTATATTTTGAATTTAATGCATATATATATACATACAAATTTGGATTCAATAGGGAACACATGAATTCTCTAAGAAAACATTTAATATATATATATATATATATATAGAGAGAGAGAGATCCTATAGACAACAAAAGCTAAAGAATGATCATAGGCATACAAATGATGCACCCAAAATTATATATATGTATATGTGTATATGTAAGAGACAAAACTTATTGACACAAAATACAGGGAAAAATTGTATTTATGTATAAAATTTATTAGACGCACAAAAAACTAAAGTGAAAGATTGTTAGTCAATTATTTCATGTTTTATTCAAAGAAATAAAATGAATTTCATTAAATAGAAAATTCAAAAGGCAGTAAACAGTTCATTACTTAGTGTTAGGAATAATGAAAAGAAATGAAAATGAGAAAAATACCTTAGATTATATTCACAAATGCAACATATCGAGAATAATGAAAAGATGCATCAATGTAAATGATGATATAAGAGTTGCTTGGAGAAAAATCGACTTAATGTGGCAACATGTTATGAATTAAACAAAAACAACACACGAATTATACATGCGGGTCTCTTATTTAGATATGCGGTCTCGGACTGCATATGTGGTTTGACTGCATATTACCGCGTATGGCATATGCGGCCGCATGGATTGCATTTCCGAATACTGGTGTGGGGCGGTAGTTGTGTATGGTGATGGTGGCGTAGGGTTAGATGAAGAGGGGAGGGGGTGGGGCAATTGGCACTGGTAGAGAAGAGGGGTGTTTTAGCTGATGGAGAGGGGGGAGAGGTGGGCATTGTTCGAAAATACGGTCCATGTGGTCGTATATGCGGTATGAGGTTACCCTTCCGAACCGCATTTGTCATAGGCATCCATATGCAGTTAAAACTCATATCGGGTTTGAGTAATCCGTAAATACAACCACATATTAAAAACGATTAATACATGGCCTCTTTAATCATATCTGATTACACATCTTAAGAAACAATATTTTTTTAAGCTTTATACATCAGGATTTTGTTTGTGTTCCCATCAACAATATTTTTAGAAATTTAGATTGATTCTATTTAGTGAATTGTGTAACCAACGTCTGTCTTATCCAACATTCATTTTTAATGAAATGAATCATGTAATTTTATACTTTGTCAACTATTTTTTATTATATTTTTTTTATTTTTAGTTATTTTTAATTAAAATAACACGAACCACATAATCCACATATACTTCCGCATATACTTCCGCCTATTCGCTTACTCACCAAACGATATAGTTGATTAAAAACTTAGTTTACTAATACTTTTTTGTTAATTGACTCATATGGGAGAGATGACATTAATCGTTTGATTAATCGACCGGTGAAAATACCTACTCAACTTAAGGCTTGGGTAGTCAATTGTATTGGGATATATCCAGTGAAGATTGATTGGTTGAGAACTGGTTGAGATGATTGCTGATGTTGCTGATCTCCCTCATGCCTTCTGATTGGTTAAGAGTTGATGGATTGGATTGATGAGATGCCCGATCCCCTTTCTACAATCTTATAGGTTGAGAGCTGTTGAGTTGGATTGTTGAGACGCGTGATCCCCCTTCTGCACCATGATTGATTGAGAGTTGATCTGTTCGATTGCTAAGATGTATGCTCCCTATCTTGCAACCTTATCGGATGGGTGCTGATGATGAGGATTGCTAAGTATCATCTTGCTTTTTATGGTATAACGTGGCATGGGGTCACCTAAGATTATATCCAAAATCATTCAAGTAATTATAAAGAGAGTCTAGTGTGAGGAAATGGAGTAGGCATATTGTCAAATCACCATAAATCATTGTCTTGTGCTATTGTGCATTCTTTTTTTCTCTAGTTGAGTCCTGTTTGTATGGTGTCTAATCGATTCCAATCTTAATAATATGTTTCAATGTCATGGTTCGAAGATCAACCCTCTACACAGATGGGAGAAGAATCGAAGATCAAGATTGAGAAATTCAATTGATCAAATTTTGCATTCTGGAAGATGCATATGGAAAATTGACAGAACTTACTGATCGAACACACTTCAGAGGGGAGGGGGGTGGTAAATGGGGTATGTCAGATTAGAAGCTTTTTCACAGAAATAGAAGACAAGCAATCAAATCCAATCAAAGACAACAATCCAACAATCGCACCGCATAATATGTTAACGTGGAAACCCAAGATGGTGAAAACCACGATCCAAGCCTTCTCGACTTAGGATTTTCGGTTAGCCGAGCCAATCAATTTTCCCACTATATCATGAGATATTTAGATGGCTATCTCAGTCGATTCCAAGCATGAAACTTACAACCTTGGATCCCACACCAATATCACAACTTTGGATCAAACACCAAAACCATTATAACTGAGCTAGTTGCAGTACCGCTTGAAGCTTCACCTCGAACTTCCCGCAGAGAGAACTCCAAGAGTATCCGTGGAGCAACAATAGCTGAACAAGATAAAATAAGAAGTATCTCTGCTGATTAAATATAATAGTCAGTTTACAATAATCAGATCAACAAAGAGAATATATCAACAAGATTAACGAATACTTGATTTAAACAGATATATCTTTAAAACAAATGAAATCTTTATAATTGAAAAAAATTTCATCGAATTTTTTTAAGTAGCTTCAAGAGAATCTTTGTCTACACACAGATTGCTTGTGGAGCTTGCTATAAATCAGGAGTAACTTTTAGCTTAGAAATCTTCTCTTGAAAATATGAACATTAAAGAATGAGAGAAAGGACTACATAGGTTCCTGAGTAGTGCAAAATGTTTTTCTTTTACGCGAGTAGTGCAACAATATCACATGTTTGAAATGCGACAATTATTTCATTTGGAAAATGCGATATCAGTACTATTACGAAGTTTGAACTTCAAAATTGTTAGAAGCTACGAATGCGGAAGCGAAGCAGAGAAGTAGAATAATTATTGAAAGAACACTAGGATTTTACATGGAACCCTACTCCCTAAGGAGCGGGATGAAACCATAGGAGAAGGCCTCAAAGGGTCGTATGTTGTTTTCAACTTTCTCATCTGATACATGTGGTTTGGAGCTTCTTATATGGACTCCACAGACCCTACATGTCCCACCACTGGTAGATGTAGGACTAAAATTGGATGTGGTAAATGAATCTTAAAGGGATCTATTTACCCATCTACCACATAAGTGACGCATGAGACATATATTCCAACACTCCCATCAAGCTGGAGCATGCAATGCTCATTTTGGACGAATAGAAAGAAATCTTAAACTCACAATACAAGCCACTGCAGATAATATTAACTCAACACAAACACAACTGTCGGTTGTTGTCGAAGACGTTGCTTCTCATGCTGTCAAGTGAGGAGGAACAAATGCGCTGGAGTATGAGTCAAACCGAATCTCCTCATTAGAGAGCATGTGCTCTGTACTGCGCCTTTCAGAGTCACCGCAATTGAAATGAGTCTCCTCGGTGTACTTTGGCCTGCCACATCATGTGGACAACTGCTCCATCTCTGAAGGGTCGAACTGAAAAAGCCGTGGAGACAGCCTCGTCAGAGTCCACAATCGCTAGAGAATGACGTCTAAAAAGTCTCCTCGTTGGAGAACTGGGTCTCTTCCATACTGGCTCAGAGAATGTGATCTCTACTCTGGAATCCCTATGAAGCCACATGAAAACCCTAGCCCACATGGTATAAGGAATGAGATCTCTACTCTGGAGTCCCTATGGATCACATGAAAACTCTGAGACCAAAAACAAAGGTGAGACCCCAAATAATGATCATAAACTTGTGCTAATCTAACTGACTCGGAATTTCAATGTCGAGTTTGAAATTGAAAAACAATTGAGTCTGAATATCTGGTTGGCCTCTAGAATATAAAAAATCGATATCTGAATCCAACCTGTGACTCTACAAATACTCCCCCTTTCTCCCATACTTGTCGGAAAACAGTAACATCTACGAAGTTGGGAGAAGACCAGAAGATGTGGAAAATAAAAAAAAATCACATAAGCTGATTACATTTTTCGGCTTTCTAAAAATATTTTATCGGTTATTTTCTTCTCTCACTCTCTTTTTTAAATAGTTGTCTCTTTCATTTTTTTTCTCGCATGTGGTTTGTTTTTGTATGCACATTTCTTCCAAAGAAATTCTATCATATTTTTAAATCCGTTAAATATTTTTTGTCTTTTCATTTTTTTCACGGCCTAACTTGGGCCCAAAACACAACTTAGCCCAATTGAGCTTAGAAAACTTGACTCCCTTTTTTCTTTTGGCTCTTCTCTCTCTCTCTTTGAGAAACTCAATTGGGTTTAATTGGGCCCCAACAAAAATAAAAAAATGATTATATCTTTTAATAAAGCAACCCACTTGGACTCTTTATTTAGGGTTTCCACATGGGAAGCCTTCTCTTCGAAAACACACCGCCCTCGATGGGTCTTGGTCTCTTGCTGCGGATGGTGCCCTTGCGCTGGAGGTTCGAAGGCGAGGCCTTCGACTGGAGTTGGGGCTGATGATAGAGGGTTGCCCCTTAGAGGATCTACCTCGAGAAGCCACCGATGAAGGAGATGCTCCGCCTGGCTTGGAGGAGTTCAACTTGAAGAGGAGGTGCCGTCACTTGGAGGAGATGCTCTGCCTGAAGCATCGAGCCTTAATGAAATGAGGGAAACCCATCGATCTCTGCCTGGAGGAGATGATCATTGCGAAGAGGAACTTGCCATCGGGGATAGGTGTCGCATGGAGCTCGTGATCGGAAGGGGGGCTTGCTGCCGAGAAGGAAGAGATCGATTCTCCTGATGTCGCCGCCTCCTCCTGAGGAGAGGTCTTCGTGGGGAGATGCTGGGGCCCAGAGGCCAAGGTGGTGCCGCCTGATGCCGCTCGATGCGGCTGGAGCAGGATCGCCGCCGCCTGATGCTCCTCCTCTTCCTTTTCCGATATAATTTTTTTCGAAACTGCAGGATGGAAGCCCGACCTGGAACACTACTCGCGGATGACAGGGATCTTCAAAATATGCATAAATTAGGATTTCTGGAAAATCATTGAATTTCTTGAACCTTGGATGAATCATAACCGTGAACAAATATCTTCATGAACTAATCTTCAACAATAATAAAGAATTGAATCTCAAACAAATCAAGAAAATAAACGTCGAGAATCGAACCCGCTTTGATATCATGTTAGAAACTATGAATGCGGAAGCGTAATCAGAGAAATAGAATAAATATTGAAGGAACACCGGGATTTTTTGTGGGGTGAAATGACTCCTCGTCAGGATACAAGAGTGAAAAAGGAGTTACCTCCTTGAGGACTGAAGAAGGGACCCTATTAATGAGGTGGGTGGCAATGAGAACGCATTCCCCTAGTAGGTTTTTGAAACCTTCATGTAAGTGAGTGATGTACATGCAATGCACAAAAGGTTGTGAAGCTTACTTTCGGCTGCTCCATTCTGCCGTGAGGTATACAAACAAAAGGTTTGGCGAAGCGTTCCCTGAGTGGTAAAGAATGAGACCAAATTCTTTTGAGTGAACTCAATAGCACTGTCAGTCCTGAAATTCTGAACACGATTAGAGAAAGATATCTTAATAAATTGAATGGACTTGACGATGTTGTCAATGTCTGATTGTTTCATTATGTATTAGACCCAAAAAGATATGATATAGTCATCCACAAAGACATCAAAATATCTGTAATCGACTGTATATAGTTCATGCCATATTTTATAGGATTCTGTTTTCCTCATCTCAACATGTTTTTAGATGTCACTAGTTTCATCGGAGATTTATGTGTTCATATATTCTCATGCAGAGATATGCAGTTCCATGCTCCTCTCAACCTGGGATATACCTTCTAGATTTCTATCCTAATGAAACTTCTTCATGCCATGTGGATTTCTGGTAAAGTAACTAAAACTACATCTCTTCTGTAATACAAGGGCATTTTGCTGGCCGATTTAAGGAACATCATTAGCACTTATCTTTGTCGATTCAAGATACTATGTTGTAAACAACTAAGATTTATTTGGACCTTGCTTCAATTCCTCAGGAAGCTCAATTTTTTTTTCTAATTTTGCTCTCTGATATGATTTCTCATATTTATTTAGGTCCTGTCTACAGCTATGCTCATTTTAAAGTGATTATACTAAACAGCCTCATTATTTTTGTTTTCCTCAGTGAGGAACCAAGCAGCTCCATGGGCAATCAGAAAATTACCGGACAGAATAGATTTGTTCCTTTAGCAGAAAATGTGTTGGCTTGCAGTGCTCATCCTCTCAATGGCTCCATTGTTGCTGGAACCCAGGTTTTTCTCTTCCATTGTCTATTGACTATTGAATTTCGTTTTCAATTTTTGAACGGTATGGTCAGTAGAATCCAATATATGGGAATACACATCCCTAGCTTATGTTGTTGGAAAAAAATCATCAAGTTGTTTATTCCATGAGCCCTAGATTCTCTCATATAGAGGAGAGGCCTATGAGCAAATCACATAAAGTAGACCGGAAGAAAGGAAATATATAAAATGAGTATAGAAACAACACTCACCCTCAAGATGGAGCATAGATATCTATCATGTTCAGCATGGATGAAATGATCCTCTAAGTAATGCCTTCGTGAAAATGTCTGCCATCTGGTCTCCTGAGCTGACATGATATGTAGAAATGAATCCCTTCTGAATCATGTCACGTGTATAGTGACAATCATCATCAATGTGCTCCGTCCTTTTGTAGAATGTAGGGTTATTAACAATGAACATGGAAGCATGATTGTCACATTTTAGCGACATGAGAAGAGGTACATCTATATGTAGATCTGTAAGGACTGCTCGAACCCACATCATTTCTGTACATGCTTATGACATAGCCCTATACTCTAATTCAATACTATCTAGCAACTACAGTTTTCTTCTTGCTTTTCCACGAGACAAGTGAACTTCCAACAAATATAACAAATCTTGTTGTGGACTTCTTGTCCTTGGGGCACCATGCATAATCTGTATCTGCATATGCTGAGATAGTGATGGCACCACCTCTTTTAAATAGTAACCTTGCACCTGGAGATGATTTAAGACACCATAGTATCATTTGTATAGCATCCATATGTACCTGACGTGGTTGTTCCATGAACTGGCTCACCCGACTGACAACAAATGAAATATCAGCTCTAGTAATGGTAACGTAAAGAAGCTTTCCCACCAGTTCTCTGTATCTTCTTTTCTCAACCTCATCAATATCATCTTCATATAGCTTCATGCTTGGATCCATTGGTGTGGTGGTCGGTCGTCATGCAAGCATACCTGTGTCAATCAACAAATTAGTGGTATATTTTCTCTGATTCATCACTAACTGTTGGGAAAAAAATAGAAGAGTTGTTTATTCCATCAGCCCTAGGCTCTCTTATATAGGAGAGTAGCCTATGGGTAAATTACATAAAGCATACGACAGAAAATAAAAATAGCAGAGAAATACAAAGGAACTAATATATGTTTACACTCCCCCTCAAGATGGAGCGTAGATATCAATCATGCTCAGCTTGGACGCACACTTCTGGAATGGGCCTCGTAGTATTGCCTTGGTGAATATATCTGCAGTTTGATTTTCTGAAGTAAAATGAGATGTAGCAATGAATCCCTTCTGAATCATGTCACGTATGAAGTGACAGTCTACTTCAATGTGCTTGGTTCGCTCATGGAATGCTGGATTGTTTGCAATGAACAAGGCTGCCTGATTATCACATTCTAAGGTCATAGGAAGTGGTACGTCTATACATAGATCTGTAAGTACATCCTTTACCCACATCATTTCTGTGCTAGCCTGAGCCATAGCTCTATATTCAGATTCAGCACTAGACCTGGCTACCACAGTTTGTTTCTTGCTCCTCCATGAGATTAGAGAATCTCCAACGTAAACTGCAAACCCAGAGGTGGACTTCCTGTCCTTGGGACAACCTGCATAGTCTGCATTTGCACCTGCTGAGATAGAGATCCCCTTGCCTTTCTTGAATAGCAAACCTGCACCTGGAGATGATTTGAGGTACCTGAGTATCATCTGTATTGCATCCATGTGAACCTGACGTGGTTGCTCCACGAACTGGCTTACTCGTTTCACAACAAAGGCTATGTCGGGCCTAGTGACGTGACATACAACAATTTGCCTACCAGTTCTCTGTATCTTCTCATGTCCACCTCCTCTGTATCATCATCATATAGCTTCATACTGGGGTCCATTGGTGTTGTAGCAGGTCGGCACCCAAGCATTCCTGTCTCACTCAGCAGGTCCGTAACATATTTTCTCTGTGCCATTACTAGCCCATACGGATTTCTGGCAAACTCCAGCCCCTGAAAATATCTAAGGACTCCAAGGTCCTTAGTGACAAATTCGCTGCCCAGCTTTTCTTTCGCCTTCTTTATCCCCTGTGCATCATCTCCTGTAATCAAGATGTCATCTACATAAACCATAATTGTAATAATACCTCTAGAAGTCTTCTGTACAAACAAGGAATGATCAGCATTAGATAGTTTGTATCCCTGTTTTTCAAAGAGGTCTGAGAGCTTCTGGAACCATGCTCTGGGGCTCTGCTTAAGGCCATAGATAGCCTTATGAAGTCTGCATACCTTGGAACACTCCCCCTCAACAGCAAAACCAGGTGGCTGTTGCATGTAGACTTCCTCCTGTAAGTCACCATATAGGAACGCATTCTTCACATCCAACTGATATAGTGGCCACTCACGAGTAACAGCGACGGACAACAAGATCCGTAGGGTAGAATGACGGGCTACTAGCGAGAATGTATCAAGATAGTCCACCCCGTATGTCTGTGTAAAGCCACGAGCAACAAGGGAGCCTTGTATCTATCAATACTGCCATCCGCATTCTGCTTGACTGTAATCACCCACTTGCAGCTCACTGGGGACACATATGCAGGTATAGGAACTAGACTCCAAGTTCCTCTAGATTGAAGAGCTGCAATTTCTTCCTCCATTGCTAGACACCATCTACTGTCCTTCAGAGCGTCTTGGTAATTCCATGGAATATCTACAGCTGACAAGGCCACCACAAAATTCTTAAAGTCCCTAGATAGTCGATCAAATGACACATAAGCTGCCAAAGGATATGTAGCGCAGCTTCTCTTCGATTTGCGTATAGCAATAGGAACATCTAAATCAGCTGGGTCCTCATCTGCCCTCTGCACCACATCTTGCTCAGAAACATCATTAGATCCATCAAGAGTAATATCTTCAGCACATACCTTAGGCGAGCTAGGTAATGAGTCATGACCATGAGCTGGAGTAGACCTGCGGGTATAATGAAATGGTAGTGGTGACACAGGAATAGAAGGTAGAGGAACTGATGGTGATGGTGGTGGTGGTGGTGATACTGGTGGTGGTGGTGGCACATAGATGGCATCGATAGTAGGTGGAGGTAGCTGCTGATCACCTGAGGATGAGAAATACATTATGGATTCAAAAAATGTAACATCTGCACTAACAATATACCGCCTGCGCAATGGATCAAAACACTTGTACCCCTTTTGAGTTCTGAAGTACCCAACAAACACACACTTGACAGCCCTAGGAGAGAGCTTGTCAGTACTTGGAGACAACTGGTGGACAAAGGAAACCGAACCGAACACACGAGGAGTAAGGAAAAACAGATCCTTACCAGGAAATATAAGGGAGAAAGGAATCTGTTCACCTAGGACAGAGGACGGCATACGATTTATTAGGTAGCATGCTGTGAGAACCGCGTCACCCCAGTAAGAATAAGGAGCATGACTCTGTATAAGAAGTGACCTGGTGACATCTAGTAAGTGGCGATGTTTCCTTTCAGCGATCCTATTTTGTTGAGAGGTATAAGCACATGATGTCTGATGGATAATCCCTTAGGATGAGTAGTAATTGGCTAGGACATGAGTACACAATTCCAGGGCATTATCACTTCTCACAATTTTAACAGATGTGGCGAAAACATTACGAATCTCATTAAGAAAATGGATAATAATATTCCCTGCTTCAGATTTATTTTTCAACAAAAAAACCCATGACACACGAGAGAAGTCATCCACAATAACTATATAAAACCTGTCCCTGATGATCAGGAACATGACTTGGACCCCAGATATCAATATGAAATAACTCAAACTTGGAGGTACTACTCCGACCCGGACGACTGGGAAAGGTAGACCGGTGATGCTTTCCCAACTGACAAGCCTCACACTGGATGGATGTGTGAGGCAGATTCTAGGGTAACACACGCAACTTCTGAAGCGGTAGATGTCCAAAGCGCAGATGCCACAACATAGGAGATACGGGTCCAGTAGGTAGGGATGAAGTTCCAGCAAAGGAAGTCTGATTGAGGCGATAGAGGCCTCCTTGCTCATAGCCACGACCAATCACGTTGCCCGTAAGGATGTCCTGAAAAACAAGAGAAGATGGATCAAAAATTGCCCGACATTGTAAATCCTTTGTAATCTAAATGATTGATAATAAATTCATTGAAAATTCAGGTGCATGTAACACATTCTTGAGTTGCATAGAAGATGTCAGTCTAATATCCCCCTGACCAATAATTGGGGAATGTGTACCATCGACAGTGACCACTGTTCGGCCTGGAGGGATTTGAGTGTATCATGTAAGTAAACTTTGATCGCCACACAGATGATGTGTGGCCCCCGAGTCCATAATCCAAGGTAAAGTATCTGTTCTACTACTGGTAAATGCAAGTATGCTACCTGATGCACTGGTAGACGCAGAGGCAGATGCAACAGCATCAGATTGACTCTCAGTAGTGGGCGTTGGGCCAGATGGAGGAATAATGCCCCTTAGACGGGCAACTAGATCATCGAACCGCTGATCCAAAGTGGCAACAGATGGAGGTTCTATCTGCTCAGCAACTCGTGTAGATGCAGGAAATCCATGCTTAGAGTAGCATGTGTCTTCATTGTGTCTGACGCGATGGCAATAGGTGCATGTTGGCCGAGTGCGGCCTCCTCTGCCACGAGGTCCATGTCCACGGGTCTGATGATGGCTGAAGTATTCTGATTCGTGGCCGTAGAAGGGACGGTGATGCGGCTCAGTCTATGAAAGGCTTCCTCCATGGGAGGAATAGTAGAATCGGCCAAGATCTGGGATCGTGCTGCCTCATACTCTGGATCAAGTGCAGCAAGTAAAACACCCACCATAGTCGCATTCCGATATGTCTTCTGTTGCTCTGGTGTGGCTGTCAGAGGCATGAAGTTGTATAGCTTCTCAAACATCCCTCGCAGGGATGTGTAGAGTGAATGTAGAGGGCGACCATTCTGCTTTATAGTGAATATATCATGCTGGAGTTGCAGAATCTTTGTCTCATTCTTCGCCTGAGAGTATGTGGCCGCCAGAATGTCCTACATGTCTTTGGTCGTGGGCTGATGTAGAATATCATTGGCAATCTCGATAGCCAATGTTCCAGATAACCAGACTTTGACGTATGCGTCATCGACCTCCCATGAGGCATTGGCTCCAGTCTTCTCAGCAGGCTCTTCTTCGGTAAGAATCAAGGTTGCAGAAGTCGCAGTCGGTACTCGGTCGGCAGAGTCACTGACTAAGGATTAATCGGCAGTCGGGAGAGTAATCGGATTTAGTCGGGCATTAGTCGGTTTTGAATTTTTTAATTATTTTTAATATATAAATCAAATTTTAATATATATACTATCATTTATCTTCATAATTTTAACAAATTTAATATTTTCAAGAGCTTAAGAAATTACATCAAGAGAAGGAAAAATGAAGGAAGTTAAGATCAAACATTCAAAATATTTGGTACATAACACTAGCAAATGTTCAAAAGCACATACAACATGTCCAAAAAAATCCTACAAGTAGGAAATGTTCAAAAGCACATACAACATGTCCAAAAAAAATACTACAAGTAGGAAATGTTCAAAAGCACATAAAACATGTCCAAAAAAATACTACAACATGTGAATCGAATCAATCCTCAATGTCATTATCCAAGTCCATCTCCTCTTCTTCTTCTTCGTCGTCGTCATCATCATCTTCTTCTTCTTCTACTTCTTCTATATCATCAAGATATAACTCCTCATTCTCATTCATCGGTGTAGCATTGGAGCTCGAAGATGAAGCTCCCTTGCTACGGTCAACTCGCTGGCTCCTTCTCGGTTCCAAATTCTCTTCAGCACCACTAGCATGTGCTACAGCACTCCATGTCAATCCGGAACCTGGAAAAACCTCCTCATCATGAGCATCGATACCTCCAGTCCATTCAGCCATGTATGCACGATAACGAGATGAGAGAGGATCTTTTTCTTTTTCAACTCGACGTTCCCGCAAGTTCGAATTGAAACGAACATACACAAGATCATTCGGCTTCTTCGTCTCCAATCTGTTCCTCTTCTTGGTATGGATCTGAACATCAAAATTCAAATTTTAAATTTATATCAATTACCACGTTATACTTTACTATTAGTAACCAAATTTGGTCGATGGAATGGAGTCATTACCGAGTCAAAGGTACTCCAGTTACGCTCACATCCGGAGGATGAAGACGTCAAGCTCAAGATCTTGATGGCCATGGCTTTCAAATGAGGCGTGTCATCTCCATGATTATGCCACCAGTTAGCTATTTAAATAGAGAATTCATCAATATAAATATAATATAATATTGCCAAAGAGAGAATTGTCTAGCATGAAATACCTGGGTCATAATTGTTGTCATTTGTCATCCTCTGTCTCACAGCTAAAGGCTTGCCAAAATCACCGCGACCAAGTCTGTATGCTGGAAGCTCGTCCCTGGTAATTGCATCTTGTACATCCAAATCTGGATAAAATCTTTCCATGCACTCCTTAAACCCTCTCCTCACCACAACATCCGGATCACCACGAGACTCGGTGTAGAAGAAAAATGGGTTCAAGTAATAAGTCGTGCAGGATCAATTGATCCCGGTGGCACGTAATAAGCCATATTGCCATGCAGGATCAGTTGATCCCGGTGGCACGTAAAAAGACGAGTCGCTACCAGAAGCGACGTTCGCGGGAGGTGTATCCATCTACATAGTCACAAACTCACAAATTACTAATTATCAAACACAAGGCTAACCAAACTTAGAAGAGAAAATATATCCTAACAATAAAATCTAAGATCATCTTAAGCAAATCTAAGCAATAACATGTTATTAACATGTAAGATCAACCTAAGAAAAAACAAAAATTTTTGAAGAAAACCTTGACATAAAAGCATCTAGGTACAACAATAACATATATCTTATTTGCTAGCAATAACATTGACATAAAAACATCTAAGTACAACATCAAGCTAAGAAAATCTAAGCAATAACACATTAACATCTAAGATCAACCTAAGCAAAAACAAAATTTTTTTGAAGAAAACCTTGACATAAAAACATCTAAGTACAACAATAACATTGATCTTATTTGCTAACAATAACATTGACATAAAAACATCTAAGTACCACTTCAACCTAAGAAAATCTAGGCAATAACATACATAACCTAACATTGTTGTTTGCTAACAATAACATATTAACATATCAACTTAAAAACAAGAGGAAATAAAAGCAAAAAAAAACCCTAACCTTTAAGGCTTTACCTGTTGGAGCCGAGAACGAGGGCGCAGCACCGGAGGCGGCGAGGCGGCGAGGCTGGGAGCGGCGAGGCACTCGGGGCGGCACCGGCGAGGGGGCGTACCGGCGAGGCGGCGAGGCGACGAGGCTGGGAAGCTCTGGTATCGCACACGCGGGGGTGGGAGTCGAAATGGCTGACTTGCGTGAAGGGTTACTGTCTAACAGTAACCCTATTATTTACAAAACCCGGCCCCAGTTCGAAAACCTTATGTAAAAATCGCCCGACTACACGCCCGATTACTCGGCCGACTTTTGCAACCTTACTAAGAATATGCTTCTTACCAGTTGACTTCATCATACTGATGAACTGCATTGCCCACAGTTCATATTTCGTACCATCCATCTTTACAATAGGCGCTGGACCACGAAAGGCGCCAATAGATGGAATATCCGCCTTGCTTTCTGACATACCGAAGACTAGAGCGATTGACTGAAGATAGGATTCGTCTACACAGACATAGACGGGTTTAGTTGCATGTGTAGACCTCAAGCAACTAAACCCATTTGGTTGACGATGTGCGCTTTAGGGTTGATCCAAGAGCATACGCTTAGGGCTCTAAGGTGCCTGTTGGAGCACGCAGACATACAAGAGCACATGGGTGCCTAGGCGCGTGAGAGCGCGAGAGCACGCTGGTGCACATGCGCACGAGGGGGAGCGTGCAGTCGCGCAGGTGCACAGTCGCGCGTGAGGGCAAGCACGCAAGGGCGAGCGCGCAGATGTGAAGGTGCAGAGGCTTGGAGCGCACAGGCGCACATGCGACGGAGGCGCGAGTATGCGCCAACGGCGGTGCGAGAGAGAGAGGCACGCGGGTGGGGTAGGGATAGGGTTAGGGTTTCGAGAACTCCGATCTAGGATCGTCGATCTGATACCATGTTGGGAAAAAATAGAAGAGATCAGCCCTAGGCTCTCTTATATAGGAGAGTAGCCTATGGGTAAATTACATAAAGCATACGACAGAAAATAAAAGTAGCAGAGAAATACAAAGGAACTAATATATGTTTACACTAACCTATGTTCATTTCTGGCAAACTCTAGTCCCAGAAAGTATCTAAGAGATCTAAGATCCTTGGTAACAAATTCATGGCTTAGAAATTCTTTCGTACTCTTTATTCCTTGTATATCATCTTCTGTAATAAGTATATCATCAACCTACACTATAATAGCAATAAGACCGTTGGCGATTCTTTGTATGAAAAGTGAATGGTCCACATTAGACCGTCTGAACCCCTGCTTCTCAAACAAATATGAGAGCTTTTAAAACCAAGCTCGTGGACTCTGCTTAAGGCCATAGATTGCCTTATGAAGTATACATACCTGTGAACACTCTCCCTCAACAGCAAACTCAAGTGGCTGCTGCATGTAGACTTCCTCTTTAAGATCAACAACAACAAAGCCTTTGCCCACAATTAAGTAGGATCGGCTACATGGATTCTTCGCCTCCATTCAGATCTATCTTGGGTCAATCTCGGACTTATATCCAAAAAACTAAGATCCCTTTGTATAGTCTCTTTCCAACACTTCTTGGGCCGTCCTCGCCCTCTCTTAGCCGGCTCAACATCCCAACACTCGCATCTCCTAACCAGTGCATCAGTTGATCTTCTTTGCAAATGACCAAACCATCTTAAGCGGTTTTCTTGCATCTTATCCTCGATCGGAGCTACACCAACTTTCTTTCTGATTGCATCATTCCGAATCCGATCTTTACGTGTATGTCCACACATCCATCTTAGCATTTTCATTTCTGCTACAACCATTCTCTGCACATGTCTATGGTTTACAGACCAACATTCAGAACCATAAAGCATAGCAGGTCTCACGGCTACTTTGTAAAGCTTTCCTTTAATTTTTAAAGGAATTTTCTTATCACAGAGAACAGCGGAGGCTCTTCTCCACTTTAGCCAGCCTGCATTTATTCTATTAGTAACATCTCCAACAATTTCCCCATCATGTTGCAAAATAGATCCCAGATATCTAAAAGAATCTCTCTTTTGAATGTTATCGTCACCAATCTTTACCTCGATTCCTTCACCATTGCTTCCATCAAAGGTGCATTCCATATATTCCGTCTTAGCCCTACTTATACGAAACCTTTAGTCTCCAATGCATGTCTCCAAATCTCAAGCTTCTCATGTACTCCATCTATAGTCTCGTCAATCAACACAATATCATCAGCAAATAACATACACCAAGGTAACTCATCCTGAATGTAACTTGTCAACTCGTCCACAATCAAAGTAAAAAGAAATGGACTCAAAGCTGAACCTTCATATAAACCAATGTTGATATCAAAATAGTCAGTCTTCCCCGTCGGGGTCCTTACACAAGATAAAGTGCTATCATACATATCCTTTATGAGATTAATGTATAGGACAGGTACTTGTCTCTTCTCCAAAACTCTCCACAGTATCTCTCGTGGGACGGAATTATAAGCCTTCTCCAAATCAATAAAGATCATATGGAGATTCTTCATTTTAGCTCTATAAATCTCCATTGTTCTCCTCAGCAAATGGATGGCTTCAATAGTTGAGCGACCTGGCATGAATCCGAATTGATTTTCTTTTACTTGGGAAATTTGCCTCAACCTTCTTTCGATCACATGTTCCCAAATTTTCATAGTGTAACTCATCAGCTTGATACCTCTGTAGTTTGAACAATTTTGAATGTCTCCTTTGTTCTTATGAGGCACCACGATACTCCTCCAATCTTCAGGCATTTTCTTGCTTCGCCAAATAACATTGAATAGATTCGTAAGCCAAGTCAAACCACGCTCACCGAAAACTTTCCATACTTCTACAGGGATGTTATCCGGTCCAACACCTTTCCCATGTCTCATAACCTTCAAAGCCTCCTCTACTTCTTTTCTTTGTATTCGTCTATAGCATGCACGATTCAAGTAACTATCACTACTAGCTAGATCACCCAAAGTGATCTGTCTATTTCCTTCTCCAATGAAAACTTTATGGAAGTATTGCTCCCATCTAGTCTCTATATCCTTCTGAGTAACAAGCACGTGACCTTCCTCGTCCTTAATGCATCTCACTTGAGAAAGGTCTTTGGTCTTTCTTTCTCTTGCTTTGGCCAACCTGAATCTATCCTTCTGTCCCTCCTTAGAGTTGAGATTTATACAAAACCTCATAAGCTTTTGACTTAGCTTCGCTTACAGCCTTCTTTGCTTCCTTCTTCGCTATTTTATAGTCTGTGACAGTTTCCTCTGTTCTATCTTTAGACATAGCTTTAAAGCAAGCTCTTTTAATTTTCAGCTTCTCTTGCTCCCTTTCACTCAACCACCAAGCCTTCTTTTGACCCGGAGCTCCTCCTTTTGACTCGCCTAGCATCTCTTTGGCTACCTTTCGGATACAAGATGCTACTGCCTCCCACATCTCGTTTGCACTACCGCTACAATCCCAAGATAAGTCTTCTAAAACCTTCTCCTTAAAGCTTGATTGCTTCAGCGGAAGATTCCACCACCTAGTTCTAGTGATATTAGGAACTTTCCTTATCTTTACCAGCCCTTTTATTTGTAAATCCAAGACTAACAAGCGATGTTTTGTCAAACTCTCTCCAGGGATTACTTTGCAATCTTTGCAACAGAACCGATCTCTTCTCCTCAACGCAAAGTAATCGATCTGTGTTCTAGTTGAGCCACTCTTATAAGTAATTAAATGCTCCTCCCTCTTCTTGAAAAGAGTGTTTGCTATGAAAAGATCATATGCAGTTACAAAATCCAGAATGACTTTTCCCTCTTCGTTTCTATCCCCAAAACCATGTCCTCCATGCACACTTGCATACCCTAAAACATCTTTTCCCACATGTCCATTAATATCTCCACCTATGCAAACCATCTCTCTTTGTGGGATTCCTTGTAAAATCTTATCCAGATCCTCCCAAAAAGCTTGTTTAGTCCTTTCATCTAAACCAATTTGCGGTGCATAAACTGAGATGATATTCAGAATTTCTTCTTCAAGCACCAACTTTAGCAAAATAATCCGATCCCCAAATCTTTGCACCTCAACCACACAATCCTTCAAATCTTTATGAACAACCACTCCAACACCGTTTCTGCCCTTATCTTTACCTGAATACCAAAGTTTAAAGCATGTCTTCTCAATCTCCCTTGCTTTCTCTCCAACCCATTTAGTCTCTTGAAGACATAATATACGAATCTTCCTTCTTTCCATCGTATCCACTATCTCTATCAATTTTCCAATTAAAGTAACGATATTCCAACTACCAATCCGTAACTTTCTTTGCAATCTCTTTTGGACTAACTTCTTTACTCGCATGCGTCCATTATGCGAGAACCCTTGCAAATTTTGGTCTGCATCCGGGCGGTGATGCAGCGGAACTAGCTTATTTACCCGCATGCGTTTCTCATGCGAGAACCCTTGCAAATTTTGAACTACATCCAGGCTGCGATGTAGCGGCCCTTGCCAATTTTTCATTGCATTCGGGCGATGCAACGCGTCGCAAGTAGGGAACGCCCAACGAAATCTGTATGTTTGCTTAAATCCATGTTTAAAAGATCCGAACGGTTTCGAGATAAATTCATAAATAGTGTTCTTAGAAGAACTTTAAGAACATTATTTATGAATTTATCTCTCCTGCGCTGGCTGTCGGCTACCTAACGCGCAACCCTCCTCATTTACCCGGGCTTGGGACCAGCCATGGCTGAGTTAGACTTCCTCTTTAAGATCACCATACAAAAATGCATTCTTGACATCAAGTTGAAACAAGGTCAATCTCGAACCACAACAAGTGATAAAAGAATCCTTAGGGTAGAATGTCGAGCTACAGGAGAGAATGTGTCAACATAATCCACCCCATAAATCTTAGTATAGCCACGCGCTACTAGTCGAGCCTTGTATCGATCAATACTGCCCTCTGCATTCTTCTTTACTGTAAAGACCCATTTGCAACTCACAATAGACTACCCAGTGGGGGCTGAGACTAGACTCCAAGTGCCTCTGGACATGAGAGCCACCATCTCCTCCTCCATATCTATACGCCACCTGTTATCTGACAATGCCTCCTGGTAAGTCCGTGGTATGGCCACGGTGGACAAAGCAGCAACAAACCTTCCGAAATCACCTGTCAGATACACGAAGGTGACATGAGAAGCAATCGAATGTGAGGCTCATGAATGCTTCTGCTTCCTAATAGCAATAGGTAAATCGAGATCATCATCATCAGCAGCAACAACAATTTTGCCACCAACCTGATCATCAACCTCATGAGATAACTCCTTCTGAGAAACAATATTAGTCCCATCATTAGAAACAATGTTATCAAAACCAACCTGGGACGTGCTGGATGACGGACCATGAGCATGAGCAGGATGTCGATTGTAGTGATGTGGTAGGGGTGGGACCAGAACAATGGGAGGTAGTGGGACTGATGGTGGTGATGGAGGAGGTGGTAATGGAGATGGCGAGGAAGGTGGTTGGCGCAAGGGTGGTGGTGTAATATAGACCTTGTTATCCGAATCTAAAGGTGTCAACTTGTTACTTGTAGGAGAAAAATACATGACAGACTCAAAAAATGTGACATCTGCGCTGACATAATATCTTCTGTGTAATGGATCATAGCAACAATAACCCTTCTGAGTTCTGGAGTACCCGACAAAGACACATTTGACAACCTTAGGAGAGAGCTTGTCAATCCCTGGAGACAATCGATGGACAAATGCAACGGATCCAAAAACATGAGGGCTAAGAGAGAATAACTGCTTGTCAGGAAAACCAACGGAAAAATGGATCTTTTTCGCCAACACGACGATGGCATGCAGTTAATGAGATAATGGGCTGTGAGAACCGCATCACCCCTTAAAGAATGAGGAGCACATCTCTGGATCAATAGGGTATTAGAGACATCAAGAAGATGACAATGCTTTCTTTCAGCAACATCGTTCTGTTGAGATGTATATGTACACGATTTTTGATGAAGAATACCATTAGATTATAAGAAATGAGAGAGTACATGAGCACATAATGCAAGTGCATTATCGGTCCTTACAATTTTAACAAAGGTAGAAAAAACATTCTGCACTTCTCTAATGGAATTTATAATTGCATTTCCAGCTTCAGATTTATTCTTCAACATGAAAACTCAAGATAAACGACTAAAACTATCTATAACAACTAAATTGAATATGTGTCCCTGATGATTAGTACGACTTGGACTCCAAATGTCTACATGAAAAAACTCAAAGGGGGAGCTACTGCTTCGACTCTGATGACTAAGGAAGACAAATCGATGATGCTTCCCTAACTGACATGCCTCACAGTTGAATGACGTACGAGGTGAATTCTGAGGAAGGACTTGACATAGTTTCTGAAGTTGGAGATGACTGAAGCGCAAAGGCCAAAGAGGGAAACTGGTATAGTGGAATGGGAGGATATGCCATCATATGGTGTTGTATCGATCGATAGAGTCCGCCATGCTCATGGCCACAACCAATCACTCTACCCATAAGAATGTCCTGAAACACAAGAGATGATATGTCAAATGTTGATAAACAATTTAAATCCGTAGTAGTCTAATTGATAGACAATACATTTATTGGGAAATCAAGAGCATGCAACACACTCTACAATTGTATAAAGGGCGTCAAGGTGATCTCCTCCTATCCCGTGATAGGGGAATGTGTCCCATCTTCTATGAACATAGCCTGTCCTGGAGGAACCTGCGTGTAGGCTATGATCTGATCTCTATCTCTACACAAGTGATGCGTGGCTTTAGAATCAATAAGAATTAGGGGCATGAACACTACCTGAGGTACTAGCTCCTATTGTATCGACAAAGTCTGAGATGTTCTCTAAAGTAAATGGGGGTACTAATAGGTGCCACAATATCTTTTAATCGAGACACAAGCTCATCATATCACTGATCTGATGTAGGTGGAGCAGGATGATGCTGGACCAGCTCTGCTACATGTGCTGACAGTGTGACACTGGGAAACCATGCTTGGAGTAGCATGTATCTTTTGTATGACCAGACCTGTGAAAATAGGTACAAGGTGATCCACGACCACGTCCACCTCTACCCCGTGATGCCCGTCCATGGAATTGAGATGGGCACCTCTTCTACGAGAGGTTGCCATGGCAGAGGAATTTGGCACTGGTGTTGGAATACTGATCATGTTGAATCTACGGAAGGCCTCCTCCATGGGAGGAATGGTAGCATCGGCTAGTATATGGGAGGAAGCAGCCTCATACTGTGAGTCAAGAGAGGACTGAAATACTTCAACCATCTTAGCATTCTGGTATGTCTTCAACTGCTTTGGAGTAGCCGTCAGATGCATGAAGCTTCTCAAACATCCCACACAAGGCAGTATAGTGTGCATGTAAGGATCGACCATTCTGCTTTATAGCGAAGATGTCATACTGGAGCTGTAGAATTTTCATCTCATTCTTGGCCTTTGAACGTGAGAACAAGAATGTCCCACATGGCTTTGGCAATAGGCTAGTGTAGGACATCGTTTGCAATGTCAGATATCTAGGTACTAGACGACTAGACTTGCGTATATGCGTCATCAGCCTCCCATGAGGGATACAACCCTGTCTTCTCTGCCAGCTCTTCCTCAATAAGAATATGCTTCTTACCCATCGACTTCATCAAGCCCATGAATTGCATGGACCGCAACTCGTAATTCAACCCGTCCATCTTGACTATGGGCGCTGGCCTCTGAAATCGTGCGTGGTGGGGATATCAATCTTGTTCTTTGATATCTTGTCAATCGAAGTAGACGAGGATCATAGACTTTGACAAAATAATTTTCTATACTGACATAAGTGAAGTTGTTTGCATGTATAGTCTCAAATTGCAACCAGCTCCTCATATAAGAAACTGGCATGACGACAGCGTAGGTTGCAGGAGATGCGTCGATCGCTTGAAGGAGGGCGACGGGAGGATAGGCGCTGAGTGCCTGATGAATCTCGTATTCATCACTCTAAATCTCATTTATTAAGCTCAAATCCCTTAAAATCAACAGCATTTTAGCATCTATTCTGCATAATTAGCATTCATGCATGATTTCATAAGAATTGCATTTTAGCACAAGAATCTGCACAAAATAAGAAGCCAAAAATCCAAGCCAAAAGTGACCTGTAAATAGCCTAACTTCCTAGATTTTTAACTCATTCATGCTAACTCCGAATGACACAAAACCACTTCCAATGTGTACATATCACTAACAAGAATAAATGAAAAATACACAAAAATAACTAACCCAAATAAGTGGACCAAAAACCCAAACCCTAATTTCAGGATTTCCGGACTAAAAGCCACATATCTACCCCATCCAGTGTCCGATTTAATCCTACTCACTTTTGAACTAATGTACATTCAATTACCTTCAAAACAAGACCAAGTTCAAGTGAATTGAAGCTCATATGTGAAAGTTGGGATTTTGGTCCTCTTTTGTACATTGTGTATTTTAGCTATTTTTGACCTAATATTTTATGTATATTTTTTCTTAATTAATAAAAATCCAAAAAATAGATTAAAGTGTCTCTATTTATCGTTGATTTTACCGTGATTTTTCCGGATTTTTATCTGATTTTAAAAATGACAAAAAATTATAAAACCCCAAAATCATGGTATTCTATGTACATGGGATACCCCAAAAATTCACTTTGTGCAAATGATCGATTTTGGTTTTGTTGTCTTCATGAAAGTTGTAGATCTTATCGAGACGAGCAATTATCGTGAAGAAACTTTTTCGATCCGAGGTCACTTACTATTTCTTAATGATTTTACAAGGTATTTTATCTTTGAATTTTCTGGTGCTGACACGTGGCAGCACTTGGTGTCGCCACGTGTCAGCCATTTTTGGGCTCTATTTTGATTCGTTTTATTAAAAAAAATTTTAAAAAAAATAATAAAAATATAGCGGCACGTGCGTCGCACGTGCCTCCCGGGCACGTGCTCCGCACGTGCCCGCCCTTAGCCCCTCATCACTCTACCGCGTTGCTCGTTAGCGGCCGTCCGATCTCGGCCGATCGGACGGCTGCTGGTCATCTTCCCCATCTGCTCCTCTCCTCCCCCATTGATTTCGCCGCCGCCCCACGATTTTCTCCGCCCGCCGCAAATCACGCCGTTCCGCCCCACCATCTCTCCGATCTCCGTATCCCCCAAATCTCGCGTCCGCCTTCCATCTCTCCGCCATCGCCCGATTTCACCTCCAATCTCTTCGAATCGCCGATCACCTCAGATCTCTCGCCGCGAATTTCACCGCCGTCGAATGAATCTCCTCCTCCGCATATCTCTCTCGTCGAATCCAATCTTCGTCATCCCCCGATCCTCCTTCCATCCCCGACCGAAACCCTCCACCCTATTTAAACCCATCAGCCGCCCCTCGCCAACTCATCCGCCGATTGCACAAGGAGCTCCATCGCGGCGGTGACAGCACCGCGTTGGCCTCCCCGGCGAGGTCCGAGGGTCCCTACTCCCCCTCGTCGCAGCGCCGCCCAGCCGCACGTCTGCTCCTGCTCCAAGATTTCCTTCCCGTCGAGCCAACTACCTTCGACTCCACTGCATCGACAACCTCCTGCACATCACCGACCACAACGCCACCTGCTCCGCCTCATCCTCACCAAGCTCGCCATCGACTTCACCTTCATCGGCCATGCTCGTGGACATCTCCGTCGACGACTCCGCCTCCGCCTCCGTTGCTCCATCTTCCCCGACAACCAACGTCATCGCCAACGATCGCCGGCCCTCCTCCGTAGTCGGCTGCGCCCAGCCAATCCTCCGCCTACGCCTCCGCGACTCTGTCATCAACGGCCGACCTCCATCCCGCTTTGGCCGGCCTCGACTCACGTCCACCTGCCACAGGCCGGCACAGAGGCCGAGACCCCCGCCACGTGCGCGACACGTGAGGGCGGGGGACGTCACGCTTGCTTCAGCCCCCAGGTCACGTGCGGAGCACGTGATCGTGGGGTATATTACGTCAAACTTCCTGGAAGATCTCCATTTTGCGCATCAGCACCTGCCACTCAGAGGTCACGTGCATAGCACGTGACCTATTGAGAATTTTGCAAAGAATACCCCCTAATTATAGGTATTTACATTTCAGTCCTCTGCAGTTTTATTTATTTATATTTATTGCAGTTATACCCCTGTGTTCCCCCTTAGTTTTGAACATCTTCTCTACATTATTTTATCAATCAAAAATAGCATGATGTTTGTTAATTAATTCTCTACACTTTGACATATTGTAGGCATTTTTGTGATTGACGGTTAATTAATAAATAATTTTTTTGTGGAAATTTGCATATTTTGCCCATTTCTTGCTCTGAAATTGATAGTTGATTAACCATTGCTCTAAAAATCCCCGAAAAATCACATATTGTAGAGTTAATTGTTCTTAACATCATGCCCAAAAAAGAATTGAATTTGCATGTATAGTTTGCTCTATAAAAATCATCTTGCATCTTTTGGTATTTAATTTTTAATAGGTATCAAACCCCACGTTTTTGAGGTTTAGGATTTTTCTGAGATTCATCACATAGTGATAGATCTTAGATAATTTTATTTCTTGAAAATAACTAGGTTTAATATTTATTATAATTAAATATTAAAAATCATTATGTGTGTATTTAAAATCCATAAAAAATTCATATTGCATCGAAAAATTTCAAAAAAATTACAATGCACTTATTTCATCATATTTTACATCTCGGCCAAGTTTCGTATTTTTCGGACATCATTTGAACGTAATTCACATTTTAGTCCATAAAGTAGGCCGGATTTGAATATTGCACCCTCTATTGCATTGAAAATTCTTAAAAGAGACCTCCTCGAAAACCGAACACGAACTTTGATAGACTTAACTCTAGGTTGTTCCTTTGCCTCCTTGTGATCGACCTTGGGACTTGCCCAAGTAAAATAAATATAAAACCACACGATTAAAAATTGAATAACCTGTTTGTGGTATTTTCTTGACCGTTTCCGATTGCCGCCTACAACGCACGACACGATAAAAACAACTTCTTAAAACCGGCATCTTCGGATTCGTCAGTGCCACTGCAGGCATCAATCGCTGGTTTTAGCGGCCCTACAGGCGGAAGGGGGGCGGGTCGCTGGCGTCGGGGAGGAGGGCTATAGAGACTTGCAGTCGACGGGTGGTGGAGCCCACGGGAGGCGGCGGTGCTGCGACCGTGGTGGGTAGCATGGCCATGGCTTTGGCTGGCGGCTCCACGCGAGAGGGCAAGAGATGGGGCTAGAGTTAGGGTTTTGGGTACGAGCATTGTTTTTAAAAACGCGCCTCGAGGCGCTGAGGCGTACGCCTGGAGGCGTTTTTCTAGGAAAAACGCCTCGAGGCTATAGCCTCATGCAGCCTCTGTGAGGCTTAAGCCTCGAGGCTTATGAGGCGCGCCTCGATGCGTAAGCCTCGAGGCGCTGTCTCGAGGCGTAGCCTCATTTGTATGCTGATTTGTTGAATTTTTTCTGCAATATTTTTTTCTTTTCTTTTTGATTGTGGGCTTTTCATCTTTCATAGACAAGTATGTTGAAGTCCTTAAGCTCACAATTCACTAAAATGCATTTTTTTAGTTTATTAAAGTATTGAGCTTATTTTTTTTGTTATGCATGTTCTTTATATATCAACATGAACAAAAAATTGGATCTTGAGATATTAAATCTAATGCCTCTACTCTTAGTATGCATCTTGTGTTACATCTAACCCCTCTAGTAAATTTTATTCAAGACTTTAAATTTTGCAGAGAGTTAGTTACCTATTATTGTGCTTGCATATTCATATTTACTTGACTCCTTACTGATTTAGAGTCCAAAAAGAGTGTTATATTAACAACTTCGATGTTTAAACCATGATGTTAGCCTTGAAATGTCATGGAGTTATGTATTTACTGATAACTATTAAATTTTTAGAACTTGGAAATTGTAATTATGGATAATTATGATGTTTTATGAAAAATTTCTTCCACGAGTGAGGCTTACGCCTCAATACGCCTCGAGACTTACGCCTCGAGGCAATACTGGGAAAACGCCTCGATACGCCTCACGTTTTTTAAAACCTTGGGTACGAGAGCTCCGGTCTAGGACCGTTGCTCTCATACCATGTTGGGAAAAATCATCAAGTTTATTCCATGAGCCCTAGACTCTCTTATATAGAGGAGAGGCCTACGGGCAAATTACATTAAGTAGACATGAAGAAAGGAAGACGTTCCCAACTCATCACCGCACTAACCTTTGTAGGATCAACTGATATACCTTCCCCAGAAATAACATGGCCTAAGAAAGATACTTCAGATAACCAGAAGTCACATTTGCTATATTTAACATACAGTTTGTTCTTCCTTAGAGTTTCAAGTGCCTGCCTGAGATGATGTTCATGCAGATACTTATCCTTTGAGTAAATAAGCACATCATCAATAAAGACTACTACAAAGTGATCTAAGAACTCCTTGAATATTCTATTCATGAGATCCATGAAGGCTGCTGGGGCATTTGTTAGTCCAAAAGGCATAACTAAGAATTCATAATGCCCGTATCTAGTCCGAAAAGCTGTCTTGGGAATATCTGTATCTTTAATTTTCAACTGATGGTATCCAGATCTTAAATCAATCTTGGAATACACAGTTGAACCTTGTAACTGATCAAAGAGATCATATATTCTTGGCAGAGGATACTTGTTCTTTATTGTCTTCTTGTTTAGTTGTCTATAGTCAATGCACAACCGCATCGAGCCATCCTTTTTCCTAACAAATAAGACAGGTGCACCCCATGGTGAAGTACTAGGACGAATGAATCCTTTATCTAACAGTTCTTGCAATTGTACCTTTAACTCTCGTAACTCAGCTAGTGCCATCCTATACGGAGGGATAGAGATAGGCTGAGTATCAGGTATGAGAGATATTTCAAATTCAATCTCTCGCTCAGGTGGTAATTCAGGTAGTTCCTCTGGAAATATATCAGTAAACTCGCACACTATAGGCACATCTTCTATCATTCTTTCTGACCCTGATGTAGTGGATACATAAGCTAAATAACCTTGGCACCCTTGCTTTAACAACTGTTGTGCCATCAATGTAGAGATATATTTGATATTATCATTGGATGTCTTTCCAATGAACTGGAACTCTATCGAGTTAGGAAGGTGGAATGTTACTGTCTTCTGGAATCAGTCAAGACATGCATGATGCCTTTCTAACCAATCCATTCCTAGTATAAGATCAAAATAATTCAATTCGATAAGTAGCCGATAAGCATGTGACTGATGTCCTGCAATTTGTCACACACAGTTGTCTAAGATCTTTTTGAATTATAATTGACCTCTTGGTTTCTTACAATAGGAATCAAACATTCTTCTTCTTCTTGTTTGTTTTGGCGTGCCTACGAAGTGCCTCATCCATTACTCCTCCAAATGGAATAGGAGCAACCAAATTCTATGGACCGATGGTATCTAGAGTCTTTCTTATGAGGATGAATAGAACCCTTAACTCAATCATCCGCGGGTCTGGAAGACTTTGATCTCTCATAGTGGCATTGAATCCTCACTCTAATGCTTATTACCTTTGCCCCATGTCTTGGAGCATTGCCATCATAGCCGCTAATTGTCTAGACATGTCTTGGTCTGCCATGATCCTGGTTTGAGTTAAGGTTAAAAGTCAGATCCTATATGTCTTAGTATGATGTACATCAGGGACAATGACTTGTGAATGGTACTGCAGTCATTTATTAAGATCAAAGCATCTTAATACAACCTTAGTTTCTGAATATCGCTCATAGTTATTAATTACTAAATAAATTACTAATTATTGTAGGGAAATGCCAATACGGGTTCCTTCCGACAACCTACAGGTTGCATGCCCGACCTGTAGTACTACTCCCAGTCATCCTTATCGTGACACATGATCCTTTTCAGGATCCAACTCAAATCACAGCAATTCACATGATGTAATTCTTTCGTTAAGTCTTTGATTTGCATAAACCGCAATACTTGGTATCGACTCACATATATTATTCATAACCATATGTATACTCCTATTTATGCCTATTTTAACTCCCAAACCCTAACTTTCAGAGCCAACACATCAATTTGATGTGTAAATTTTATTTTAGTGGGAATTACAAAGCAATTCTTCAGACTTTTTCAAAAATAGCCAAAATTAGGGTTCTTCGTAGCAATGAACACTAAATCAAGAATTTCAATAATTTCGTATGAAAACCCAACAGCAAAAAGAAGGATTTCGTTACCTAATCTAGCTCTCTCTCGTGTATGCAAGGCTTTATCGAGTTTCGTTTTTAGAAAGGCTAATTTAAGGCTCATGAAAAGATCGAATTTCATTTTTCGTATCAAAACGCTAAGAACATGTTAAGAACGCAAAGAACGAACGAAGAACGCGAAGAACGCGAAGAACACGAAGAACGTCAAGAACATATTTTCTCTTACAAATTCGGCAGAGTTTCCCCTTATATCGGGATATATTTCTCGGAAAATTTCGGCAGAGTTTCCCCTTATATCGGTATATATTTCTCGGAAAATTTCAGCAGAGTTTCCCCTTATATCGGGACATATTTCTCGGAAAATTTCGGCAGAGTTTCCCCTTATATCGGGACATATTTCAAAATAAAAACGAAAAGAGTTTCCTCTATAAAATCCAGTGTTGCAATAGTCGGCCGACTATACCGAATAGTCGGTCCGACTATGCGGTACGGGGGGGGGGTACCCGACTGAATAGACCTCCAGTCGGGCAATAGTCGGCCCAACCGAATAGTCGGCCGACTATTCGACCGACTGGACTGACTATTCGGCCGACTGGACCGAATATGAGGCCGACTGGACCGACTGGACCGACTATGAGGCAGACTGGAGTTCGACTTTTCATATTTTTATTTTTTTATTTTCAATTTTCAAATTTTATGGGTTACGTTTTACCACGGTATCACCACAAATGTCAAAATCTATTATATTGATGGGTACTTTTATCTTGGATTCATGTTAAATAATGACCATATATGTATAAAAATATAAGAATATATGTATTATAAATAATTTTTATATTAAAAAATAGAAAACCGAATAATTCCGAATAGTCGCCCGAATACCGATTATTCTCTATTCAGTGACCCCTCCGACTGAATACCGAATACCGTCTTCTGCAACACTGATAAAATCAATCGAGAGGAAAATAACAATGAAACTGAAAGAATATACTCAACAATAAGAGATGAAGAACCGGTAGACACCACACATCTTAGGTGAGTGAACGTGTGACGAATCACAGGGTCACTGACGTGCACAGCCGCCCGCACCTAAGTAGGGTATTACACAGATTTCTCCATCGAAATAACTATAAAAGTATAATACGAAGAATAGAAACATAAACGATGGAGAATCGGTAGACACTACGCGTCTTAGATGAGTGAACGTGTGACGAATCACAGGGTCACTGACGTGCATAGCCGCCCGCACCTAAGTAGGGTGTTACACAGATTTCTCCTCGAACCACAACAGGAAAACGAATCGGAAAGAAATATGAATCAAAAACAAAACTTGGAAGAACAAGAGTATGAATTGAAAGCCTAGCTTACGAAGCAACTAAGAGAGGATCATACCTTTCTTCTCCTCGTTCTCCCGGCAGCGCTTCGCTACCGCTCCTCCCTCGCCTCCCACTCCTCCTCCCAACCTCTCGACCCTAGCCCTTGGGGTGGTGGTAGTGTAAGTTGTAGAGAATGAATGGGTAGGGGGGGTCTATTTATAGGCCCCAGAAAACCACTAACCATGGTAGAAAACCATGGTTTAGACCTTAACCATGGTTTAGCGGCCCATGGTTTTGGCCCATGGTTTTAGCCAAAACTTATCCCAAACTTGGAGCTTAAGTTAGAACATTTTAGAGGATTCTAGATTCGCTAATGACGCTTAATTAACACTAATCGTGATTAACTTTCACTAATCGCGATTTAACTTTCGCGGCTTACGCATATCTTTTGTTAACTATTGATTAGTGTTTACTAATGATCATTAGCGGCTTTCAATCGTCATTAATTTCTTTAATCATGTTTAATTAGTCTTAATGACAGTCATTATGGATTAATGACATCTTAGCCTTCCTTACTTCTCTTTCTTCCGAAATTCATAACAAATCGAAACGAAGTCCGATTCACACGAAACAAATTCTGCCGGTTTCCTCTTTACGAGCCGGATCTTATTATATAGGATCCGAGATATGCCAAGTTCAAGGCTTTACAATTATAACAACGTTAAAGGAAGTCTCGTCCTCGAGACTAGAAATGCAGGCATAACATCGTTAAAGAGGATTGAAACCATAACAACCTTAAAGAGAATGAACGTCATGTCATTTAAAATGAACATATACATAATACATAATTTTATCATTCAAACAAGTACGGGTATTTCTCTCTCATTTCTGCCTCAGGTTCTCATGTGGCTTCTTCAAACTCTTGGTTCCGCCATAATATTTTAACTAGAGGCACCTCTTTGTTTCTCAACTTCTTGATATCCCTTTCAAGTATTTGCACAGGTATCTCTTGGTATGTCAAATCTGGCTCAACATGTAAATCATCATAACTTATCTTATGCTCTGGATCCCTAATGTACTTTCTCAGATTTGATACATGAAATACATCATGTATTGCCGAAAGATGTGGAGGAAGTGCAAGTCTATAGGCAACTTTTCCAATCCGTTGAATAATTTCAAAGGGACCCACGAACCTGGGTGCTAACTTCCCACGCAAGCCAAACCTCTGAACACCCTTCATAGGTGATACTTTAAGGTTGTTATGGTTTCAATCCTCTTTAAGGATGTTATGCCTGCATTTCTAGTCTCGAGGACGAGACTTCCTTTAAGGTTGTTATAATTGTAAAGCCTTGAACTTGGCATATCTCGGATCCTATATAATAAGATCCGGCTCGTAAAGAGGAAACCGGCAGAATTTGTTTCGTGTGAATCGGACTTCGTTTCGATTTGTTATGAATTTCGGAAGAAAGAGAAGTAAGGAAGGCTAAGATGTCATTAATCCATAATGACTGTCATTAAGACTAATTAAACATGATTAAAGAAATTAATGACGATTGAAAGTCGCTAATGATCATTAGTAAACACTAATCAATAGTTAACAAAAGATATGCGTAAGCCGCGAAAGTTAAATCGCGATTAGTGAAAGTTAATCACGATTAGTGTTAATTAAGCGTCATTAGCGAACCTAGAATCCTCTAGAATGTTCTAACTTAAGCTCCAAGTTTGGGATAAGTTTTGGCTAAAACCATGGGCCAAAACCATGGGCCGCTAAACCATGGTTAAGGTCTAAACCATGGTTTTTTACCATGGTTAGTGGTTTTCTGGGGCCTATAAATAGACCTCCCTACCCATTCATTCTCTACAACTTACACTACCACCACCCCAAGGGCTAGGGTCGAGAGGTTGGGAGGAGGAGTGGGAGGCGAGGGAGGAGCGCTAGCGAAGCGCTGCCGGGAGAACGAGGAGAAGAAAGGTATGATCCTCTCTTAGTTGCTTCGTAAGCAAGGCTTTCAATTCATACTCTTGTTCTTCCAAGTTTTGTTTTTGATTCATATTTCTTTCCGATTCATTTTCCTGTTGTGGTTCGAGGAGAAATCTGTGTAACACCCTACTTAGGTGCGGGCGGCTATGCACGTCAGTGACCCTGTGATTCGTCACACGTTCACTCATCTAAGACGCGTGGTGTCTACCGATTCTCCATCGTTTATGTTTTTATTCTTTGTATTATGCTTTTATAGTTATTTCGATGGAGAAATCTGTGTAATACCCTACTTAGGTGCGGGCGGCTGTGCACGTCAATGACCCTGTGATTCGTCACACGTTCACTCACCTAAGATGTGTGGTGTCTACCGGTTCTTCATCTCTTGTTGTTGAGTATATTCTTTCAGTTTCATTGTTATTTTCCTCTCGATTGATTTTATAGAGGAAACTCTTTTCGTTTTTATTTTGAAATATGTCCCGATATAAGGGGAAACACTGCCGAAATTTTCCGAGAAATATGTCCCGATATAAGGGGAAACTCTGCTGAAATTTTCCGAGAAATATATCCCGATATAAGGGGAAATTCTGCCGAAATTTTCCGAGAAATATATCCCGATATAAGGGGAAACTCTGCCGAATTTCTAAGAGAAAATATGTTCTTGACGTTCTTCGTGTTCTTCGCATTCTTCGTTCGTTCTTCGCGTTCTTAACATGTTCTTAGCGTTTTGATACGAAAAATGAAATTCGATCTTTTCAGGAACCTTAAATTAGCCTTTCTAAAAACGAAACTCGATAAAGCCTTGCATACACGAGAGAGAGCTCGATTAGGTAACGATATCCTTCCTTTTGCTGTTGGGTTTTCATACGAAATTATTGAAATTCTTGATTTTGTGTTCTTTGCTACGAAGAACCCTAATTTTGGCTATTTTTGAAAAAGTATCAAATTGATGCGTTGGCTTTGAAAGTTAGGGTTTGGGAGTTAAAATAGGTATAAATACGAGTATATATGGTTATGAATAATATATATGTGAGTCTATACTAAGTGTTGCTGATTATGCAAATCGAAGACTAACGAAAGAATTACATCATGGGAATTGATGTGCTTTAAGTTAGATCCTGAAAAGGATCGTGTGTTACGTTAAGGATGACTGGGAGTAGAACTACAGGTCGGGCATGCAACCTGTAGGTTTGTCGGAAGGAACCCGTATTGGCGTTTCCCTACGTAGGTGGTACACGGTTGCCTTGTTATTATAAGTGCGCACGAAATGAATGTTTTTGCAACGCGTGGTACCGGGAGCCAATATATTCGGGTTGGAACGACGGAAGATGTGGTCGTGCCATGTGGAGGCACGGGTGGTTCAATAAGGAAGGCTAAGATGTCATTAATCCATAATGACTGTCATTAAGACTAATTAAACATGATTAAAGAAATTAATGACGATTGAAAGCCGCTAATGATCATTAGTAAACACTAATCAATAGTTAACAAAAGATATGCGTAAGCCGCGAAAGTTAAATCGTGATTAGTGAAAGTTAATCACGATTAGTGTTAATTAAGCGTCATTAACGAATCTAGAATCCTCTAGAATGTTCTAACTTAAGCTCCAAGTTTGGGATAAGTTTTGGCTAAAACCATGGGCCAAAACCATGGGCCGCTAAACCATGGTTAAGGTCTAAACCATGGTTTTCTACCATGGTTAGTAATAGATAAAACGAGTATAGAAACAAAGGAATATAGAGACATTTCTCTACATATGCAGTTAAGATTATTATTCAGCATGCTAACTTTATGTGTATTTCAGTCTTTCCACTCCATGTTTTTAAGTCTAGATCATGTAGTTAAATTGAGAATCCCCTTTAGTTATCATTTTGTGTTTTAGACCACTTTTTAGCTTGAATTCAATAGTAACTTCTCATGCCCCAGATAATTGAATGACTGATGAAGGAATATGAGGGAGGCGTCACAACGAAAATAAATTTTGGGACCCTTTGGAGGTTATCGCATTGGGTCATCTTGACATCCTTGATGAATCTCGGCCGAGAATCATGTATCCAATGAGAGCACAATGTACATTGATGCTTAAACATGGTTGAACACTTTCCCCTTCAATAAGATTTCAAAAAAGGCCGTTGAAACCTACAAGCAAGCAATACAAAAAAAATTACGCTGGAACCATCTTTGTTGGGAGGGAGAAAACCTCATGAATGATGACCTAGCAACCTCTCATTGTTGGCTAGATGCTTCTCTTTAAACAAACGATGGTGAGTACAATTTATGTATGGACAAGGACTAAATGGATCCATACTTAAGATTGGTTTAATTTGGTATAATATTTCAACACTACCGTTCAAGTTGGGCATGGATGTTAATGCTTCCTAACTTGTCATTCATCTCATATTGCTTCATGGGTATGCCCTTATGTTAGCCAATTGATCCCTTATTTGATAAAGGGAAGAGTCTAATAAAGTGTCTTACATGTTCAATGTGCTTGGCGCAATCATGTTGGACTAGGTTGTTTGCATGATGTATGATCTTGTTGGGCTAGGTTGTTCGCATGATTTATATTATTAGCGGTTCACGTATTACAACTTCATTTGAAGGTTGGCAATACCACCCATATCATTAAGTATTCAAACCTAAAACATTTTGCAATTCTAAGCACTACTGTCCAGTATGTTGCTTTGTCGCTATATATGTCACATGCTTCTTGCTTCTTCGTATGATGACATTACCTCTAAGGTCAAAATGATAGTCATGAATTGAAGGGCTGTCATTGGATCCAACCTAATTGGTATATGTATGAGATTCATTATTTACGTACTTTCCTTTTGCAAAAGAAAACCTTTTCACCATGTTCTTCTTTAATTAAAAAAATGATAATTTATACAGCACTAATATGTCCATCCAGCATGTGCCTACATCCCAAATGACTAGGGTTCAAATCCCACCATTGCGTGGTTTGTGTTAGGTAGGTGGCAACCATCGTAAAAAATAGTCGAATCTTTCAACATGGATTTGAGCAAAAATCCATGTAGCCGACCCTACTTATAGTGGGAGAAGGCTTCACCAACTAATATGTCCATCAATGAGGCATATTCATAAGCTCGTTCACTATGATTACTGTATAGTAAATGTTGGTCTTGTGATAGTAAGATAGATAAGCTTGTTAACAAGTCTTTAACGATGCCTTTGGGAGAATTGTCATGGAGTATTTCATCTTTTTAGATCGAGTTTTTGATTTGGAGATAGGTTGTGAACCGTGGAAGATGCGGTGAAGGACATGAAGACATGAACCAACTATTCTTTGGTTGTTACTCCTCCCGCCATGTTTGGAGTTGGCAGGTATCACTTTGTTTGGCTTGAAGACATTTGGGACCAACTTGGGCCTCAACAATATTCTTGGAACAACACTACCAGAAAGTGAAGATAAAAAACATTAATTACAAGGGTTTGAACGTATATTAGGCCACATATCTTTATATCTTATATTGCTAGGGTAACCCCTCACAGCCTTCTTGAGAGAAATAGGAGCTTAATCCATATTAGCTTGTGTATGTGTTTCATTCATTCCCCTTCCATCACTGCGATTGGGGTTAGAAATAATGGTTGTCAATATCTAAGCTATTATAGGTATTGATATATATATATATATAGGGTAAAATGTGTATGCCCCCTAGGGGGAGCTAACTTAGATCCCCCGCCCCTTTTTCACATATTTTTTTTATTTTTTTTGAAATCCAAAATCGTGTAAATTCATTATTAAATCTATATAATATGTCATTCAAATTTCATGCGAAACAGAGACTCCGACGACCTCCATCCTAACGAGGTCGATTTAAAAAATCCTGTTACCGTTAAAAAATGACTGTCTGGATGGAGGCCGTAGGAGTCTCTGTTTCACACGAAATTTTTATGACATAATATAGGGATATAGTGATGAATATTCATGGAAAAAATTTCAGAAAAAAATAAAAAATTTGAAAAAAAATAGGGCGGGGGGAGCTAAGTTAGCTCCCCCTAGGGGCAGCCCCATTTTCCTCATATATATATATATCCTGTTTTATTTTTATTTCTGTTTTAACTTGTGGGGATGAAAGAATCAATTGTTTTACTGAGAGGTCCTAGGGTTCTCTTATATAGGATAGAAACATATTGGGCAAGTTACAAGACAAAGGAAATAAAAAATACATAAGCAATATAAAAGATAACAAATATCTCAACATTCACTCTCAAGCTGGAGCGTAGATATCGATCATGCTCAGTTTGGAACAACTTCTCTGGTCAGGCCCTCTGGCTAGAGCCTTAGTAAGTACATCTGCTATCTGGTCTCTAGAGCTAATGTGAGTAGTGGCGATAAGACCCTTCTCTATCATGTCACGAGTGTAGTGACAGTCCACCTCTGTTGGGAAAATAAGAAAACTTGTTTATTCCATCAACCCTAGGCTCTCTTATATAGGAGAGTAGCCTATGGGTAAATTATATAAAGAGTCCAACGGGAAAGTAAAATAACAATAAAGATACATAAGTGAATAATATATATATCTACACTCCCCCTTAAGATGGAGCATAGATATCAATCATGCTCAGCTTGGACGAGCACTTCTGGAACGGCCCTCGAAGTAATGCCTTGGTAAAAATGTCTGTCGTTTGATCATCTGAGCTAACATGGGATGTAGCAATAAATCCCTTCTGAATCATATCACGTATAAAGTGGTAGTCAACTTCCATGTGCTTGGTTCGTTCATGGAATGCTGGGTTATTTGCAATGAATAAGGTCGCCTGATTGTCACATTCCAAAGCCATAGGAAGTGGGACTTCGATATGTAAATCTGTAAGCACAGCCTTTACCCACATCATTTCTGTACTGACTTGGGCCATAGCTCTATATTCAGATTCAGCACTCGACCTTGCCACAACAATGTGTTTCTTGCTCCTCCGTGAGACTAGAGAATCTCCAACATACACAGCAAACCCAGAGGTGGACTTCCTGTCCTTGGGACACCCTGCGTAATCTGCATCTGCACATGCTGAGATAGTAATCACCTTGCCTTTCTTAAACAGTAAACCCGCACATGTAGATGACTTGAGGTACCTGAGTATCACATGTATGGCATCCATGTGTACCTGACGTGGTTGCTCCATGAGCTGGCTCACTCGACTCACAGCAAAGGATATATTGGGCCAAGTAATAGTAACATAAATAAGTTTGCCCACCAATTCTCTGTATCTTCTCCTATCCACCTCATCTATGTCACCATCATATAATTTCATACTAGGATCCATAGTTGTAGTAGCAGGTCGGCAACCAAGCATTCTTGTTTCACTCAACAGGTCAGTGACATATTTCCTCTGAGACATTACCAACCCATAAGGATTTCTGGCGAACTCCAGTCCCAGAAAATATCTAAGAACTCCAAGGTCCTTGGTAACAAATTCACGACCCGGCATTTCTTTCGCCCCCTTTATTCCCTGTTCATCATCACCTGTAATCAGAATGTCGTCTACATATACCATAATTGCAATAATTCCTCTGGAAGTCCTTTGTACAAATAAGGAATGATCAGCATTAGAACGTTTGTACCCCTGTTTCTCAAACAGGTCTGAGAGCTTCTGAAACCAAGCTCTGGGGCTCTGCTTAAGGCCATAGATAGCCTTACGAAGTTTGCACACCTTAGGACACTACCCCTCAACAGCAAAACCATGTGGCTGTTGCATGTAGACTTCCTCCTGTAAGTCACCATATAAGAATGCAATCTTCACATCCAACTGGTATAGCGGCCAATCAAGAGTAACCACAACAGAAGGCAGGATCCGTAGAGTGGAATGACGGGCCACTGGTGAGAATGTATCAAGATAATCCACCCCATAGGTCTGCGTAAAGCCACGAGCAACAAGACGAGCCTTGTATCTGTCAATACCGCCATCTGCATTCTGCTTGACTGCAAATACCCACTTGCAACTCACTGGAGACAGATCATCGGGTGCAGGAACTGGACTCCAGGTACCTCTAGATTGAAGAGCTGCCATTTCTTCCACCATGGCTAAACGCCATCTACTATCCTTCAGCGCGCCTTGGTAATTCCGTGGAATAGCCACTGTTGACAATGCAACAACAAAGTTCCTGAAATCCCCGGTTAGTCGATCAAATGACACAGAAGATGCTATAGGATATGATGCGCAGCTCCACTTTGACTTTCGTAGGGCAAGAGGAACATCCAAATCATCTATGTCCTCGTTTGGCCTCTGTAACACATCCTGCTCAGGAAAATCATCAGATCCATCAATAATAATATCTTCAGAACATACCTCAGGCAAGCTAGATGATGAGCGATGACCATGAGCTGAAGCAGGCCTGCGGGTATAGTGAAATGGTAATGGTGAAACAGGTACACTGACAGGAGATGTAGAAGATGGTAACGGTTCCGGTGATGATGGTGGTGGTGGTAATGGTGGTGGTGGCATGTATATAGCATGAGTATTATCAGGGGGTATCAACTGATCACCTGAAGCTGAGAAATACATAATAGATTCAAAAAATATAACATCAGCACTGACAAGGTACCACCTGCGCAATGGATCATAACACTTGTACCCCTTTTGAGTTTTGGAGTACCCAACGAAGACACTTGACAACTCTAGGAGAAAGCTTGTCCGTCTCGGGAGACAACTGGTGAACAAAGGCGACATAACCGAACAGACAAGGAGTAAGATAGAACAATTCTTTGTCCGGGAAAATAAGAGAGAAAGGAATCTTCTCACCTATAACAGATGACGGCATACGATTGATAAGGTATCATGCTGTAAGAACATCACCCCAAAAAGAGTGAGGAGCATGACTCTGTATAAGAAGCGACCTGGTTACATCAAGCAAGTGGCGATGTTTCCTTTCAGCAACCCCATTTTGTTGGGAGGTATAGGCACAAGATGTCTGGTGGATGATCCCTTGTGATGAGAAATAATTGGATAGAGTATGAGTGCAAAATTCCAGGGTACTATCACTTCTCACAATTTTAACAGATGCAGAAAAACATTACGAATTTCATTAAGGAAATTTATGATAATATTCCTTGCTTCAGATTTATTCTTTAACAGAAATACCCATGACACACGAGAGAAATCATCTACAATAACTATATAAAACCTATGTCTCTGATGATCAGGAACACGACTAGGACCCCCGATATCGATATGAAACAACTCAAACTTGGAGGTACTACTCCGACACTGATGACTGGGAAAGGTAGACCGACGATGCTTTCCCAACTGACAAGCCTCACATTGAATAGACGTGTGAGGCGAAACCTGAGGTAACATACGATGCAATTTCTGAAGCGGTAGATGTCCAAAGCGCAGATGCCATAGTAATGGAGAGATGGGTCCAGCATGTAGAGATGAGGTTCCAGCAAAAGGAGTCCAACTGAGGCGATATAGACCGCCTTGCTCATAGCCACACCTAATCACGTTGCCCGTAAGGATGTCCTAAAAAAGGGAATATGGATAAAAAATCGCCCGATATTGTAAATCCTTTGTAATTTGACTAATGGACAACAAATTCATCGAAAAATCAGGTGCATGTAACACATTCTTGAGATGCATAGATGGTGTCAGTCTAATCTCCCCCTGACCAGTAATCGGGGAATGTGTTCCATTAGCAATAACCATTGTACGTCCTGGAGAGATCTGTTTGTACCCTGTAAGTAGACTTTGATCACCACATAGATGATGTGCGGCACCAGAGTCCATAATCCATGCTACAATATCTGATCCACTACTGCTAGTAAATGCATATGTGCTACCTGATGTACTGGTGGATGCAGAGGCAGATGCGGTAACATCAGAATGGCTCTCAGGAGTAGATGTTGAAGCAACTGGGCCAAATGGAGGAATGATACCCCTTAGACGGGCTACAAGATCATCAAAGCGCTGATCCATAGAAGAAGCAGATGGGGGCTCGATCTGTTCAACGACTCGTGCAGAAGCAGGAAATCCATGCTTAGAGTGGCATGTGTCTTCGGTATGTCCAGTGCAATGGCAAAAGGTACATGTTGGCCGAACACGACCTCCTCTGTTACGAGGTCCACAGCCGCAAACCTGATGATGGTGACCTCCATGACCTTGATTAGCTGCCATAGCTGAGACAGTCTGATTCGTAGTCGAAGAAGGAACAGTGATACCGTGCTGCCGTCAAGATATGGGAACGTGCTGCCTCATACTCAGGATCAAGGGCAACGAGAAAAACTCCTACCATAGTAGCATTCCCGTAGGTCTTCTGTTGCTCTGGAGTAGCTGTCAGGGGCATGAAGCTATGAAGCTTCTCAAACATTCCTCGTAAAGATGTGTACAGTGAGTGTAGAGGCCGTCCATTCTGCTTGATAATAAATATGTCATGCTGGAGTTGCAGAATCTTTGTCTCGTTCTTTACCTGAGAATATGTTGCAGCCAGAATATCCCACATTGCTTTTGCAGTGGGCTGATGAAGAATATCATTGGCAATATCAATTGCCAGAGTTCCAGATAGCCAAACCTTGGCATATGCATCATCTACCTCCCATGAGGCATTGACCCCAGTCTTCTCAGCAGGCTTTTCTTCAGTAAGAATGTGTTTCTTACTGGTTGACTTCATCATACTCATGAACTGCTCGCCCACAGTTCATAGTTTGAACCATCCATCTTTACAATCGGCGCTGGACCTCTGAAGGCGCCTATAGACAGGATGTCTGCCTTGCTTTCTGACGTAGTGATAACAGAAGACTAGGGTAGTAGACTGAAGGTATGATTGTCTATACAGACATTAATAGGTTCAGTTGCATGTGTAGACTCAAGCAACCAAACCCATTACTTTGGAGAAGCGCGCGCAGAGCAAGTTATGAGATCACGCGCACGCACTTGACATAGGGTTTTCGCGTGCAAGAAAGTCGAGACCTTTAGGGAGTCACGCGCAGATCCAGGGCAAATAGCACGCATGCAGATCTTGCATAAGTGCTCACAGATCTCGCAGCCGCACGATGCACTCAGTGCACAGCGCGCAACGCCGTGTGCCGTGTGAAGAGAGGCAGGGGCGCGAGATTGCTGACTGGACGGAGGCGCGAGGCTGAAGGTGCGCGGAAGGCGTAAGGCGCTCGCGTGCTCTGGCGCAAGGCGCGTGGAAGGCACAAGGCGCGCTGGAGACCGAAAGCGCGAGACCGGAAGCGCGAGGTGCGAGATCGGAGGCGGAAGACCGAAGGAGCACGGGAGGAGGGAGGGAGGGGGGCCTCGACGGTGGGGCTAGGGATTAGGGTTTCTTTGGGCTCGAGATCTCCGGTCTAGGACCGTCGCTCTGATACCATGTTGAGAAAAATAAAAAAACTTGTTTATTCCATCAGCCCTAGGCCCTCTTATATAGGAGAGCAGCCTATGGGTAAATTACATAAAGAGTCCAACGAGAAAGTAAAATAACAATAAAGATACATAAGTGAATAATGTATGTATCTACAACCTCTATGTGCTTGGTCCTCTCTTGGAAGATAAGGTTGTTTGCAATGAAAATAGAAGCTTGATTGTCACATTGGAGGTGCATGGGAAGATGCACCTCGATAGTTAGGTCAATAAGAACATATCTAACCCTTATCTTCTCTGTGCTAGCCTGTATCATGGCCCTGTATTCTGACTCAGCACTAGATCTAGCAACCACAATCTGCTTCTTGCTCTTCCATGACACCAGGGAATTCCCTATAAACACCGCAAAGCCTGAAGTAGACTTCCTCCTTGTGACACCCAACATAATCTGCATCTGCACATGTTGTAACTGAAAGAGATGTACCTCTCCTCTGATGAAAAGAAGTTCCATGCTAGGTGAGGCCTTCAGATACGTCAAAATTATATGAACTGCATCCATATGTGCACGTCTGTGTTGCTCCATAAATGGACTCACTTTGCTTACGATAAAGGATATATATGGCCTGGTAATGGTCACATACAAGAGCTTGCCGACTAGCTCCATGTATCTCTCTTGTCGACCTCCTCAGCGTCATCATCATAGAGCTTCATGCTCGAGTCCATAGGAGTAGTGGTAGGTCTGCAATCTGCCATGCCTGTCTCAGAAAGGAGATCTGTAACATACTTTGGGTCATCTCAATACCTCGCTGGTTCCTGGAAAACTCCAGTCCAATGAAGTAGTGTAAAGTGTAAACTACCAAGGTCCCTTAGGCACAAACTGCTAATCTAGGAAATCCTTGATAACCTGAATGCCCTGCTCATCATCCCCTGTAACAAAAATATCTTCAACATAAACAAGAATGATGATTGTACCTCTTTGAGTCCTGTGTACAAACGAGTGATCAACAATCGATCACATATCCCCCCTGTTACTCTATCAAGTCCGAGAGCTTCTGGAACCATGCTTTTGGACTTTGCTTAAGACCATAAATAACCTTGTGTAACATGAAAACCTTTTGACACATCCCCCTTAGCAGTGAACTCAGGTGGTTGTTGCATGTAGACCTCCTCATGTAGATCACCATATAGGAATGCATTCTCCGCACCAAGATGGAAAGAAGCCAACCTCATGCCATATCAATAGATAGGAGAATACACAGAGTAGAATGGCTGGCAACTGGAGAGAAAAGTATCCTGATAGTCCACTCCTATGTTTAGGTGAACTCACGTGTCACAAGCCTCGCCTTATTGCGATCTACATTGCCATCTACACGGTACTTCACAGTAAACACCTACTTGCACTCGCACAACGGATGCACCAACTGGAGCTCAAACAAGACTCCAAGTGCCATACGACTGTAGCGCGGCTATTTCCTCCATGGCTGGACGCCACTGACTACCTTGATAGCCTCTTGATATGTCTGTGTATTTCCATGGTTGACAGTGCTAAGGTAAACCTCATGAAGTCATCTGATGGTATGCTTAAGGAAAAATGGACTGCTAGAGGATATGTAGCACACATACATCTCTGCTTTCGCAAAGCAGTCGACACATTAAGGTCACCTATCATGTCTTGAACATGTAAGATTCCCTCTTGATAGGGCACCTGCTCATCTTGTAGAGAATCTTGTTGTACAGACAACTGACTAGTGCCATCAGTAGAAAGAATGTGCTCATTACATACCTCAGGTATGTTGGATGATTGGGAAGGGTTGTAAACAAGGGGTACACAGTGATGTCAGTGAGGCTTACGAGTAAACACACATAGTAAAAACTCAGTCAAGGTAGGCGGTGGTCTAGGAGTAGGCGCAAGAGCAGGTGGTGGTGGTGGCAGTGGTGGTAGAGCAGGTGTAGGTGTAGGCATGGCCTCAAATTTCAGCGAAACTCGGTCGAATTTCTGTCGAATATCGATATCCAGTCGAAATCGAAATTCGACCGAAAATGATCGAAACGACCGAAATATGGGGGTCCTAATACAAAAAATGACCGAAATGACCGAAATTTCGATCGAAATTCCATCGAAATTCTGTTTTGGTCGATACCGAAATGGTGACCGAAACCGACATTTAAGGCCTTGGGTGTAGGTGGTGATAGGGCAGTAGGAGGTGGAGGCATGTCTATCTCCTCATTGGAGTTTGATGGGGCTAGTATGTCACCTGTATGAGAAAAATACATGACAGACTGATGAATCTCGTATTCATCATGCTAAAATTGGTCATTTAGGCTATGTTCCCCATCATTCACCTGTAATTAATCATTAATAGAGCATTATTAGCATTCATACATGTGTAAATAATATCTGCATTTCATCATGCATAATTGCATTTAAAATCCCAAGTGTAAAGTAGCTCAAAAAAGCCGCTAACTTCTCCTATTTTAATTAATTCATCCTAACTCCGATTGACACCAAATCACTCCATTGTGTAAATATACTAACCTTATTAAATAAAAATACAAAAAAATTACTAAACCCCAACAAGTGTCAAATAATACCAAAGTCAAATTTCACATCTTACAGACTAAAATGAGCATATCTCCCACATACAGTGTCCGATTTTGGTCTATTCACTTTAAAGTACTCCATTTTCAATTACCTTCAAAACAAGACCAATTTTGTAAAATTCGGAGCTCATATGTGAAAGTTGGGTTTTGGATCTCTTTTGCGCATTTTGACTTTTTGCTATTTTTGACATGAGTTTTTATGTGCATAATTAACCCTTTTAATTTTATTTCTTCTTCATTACTGTTCTTTGATGGAAGTTTTATTAAGCGACACAAAAATCCAAATCCAGATTAAAACTGAAATCAAAGAAACTGACAAAGTCCTAGTGTCCGTTGTCGGTCTGTACAAAAGTTGTGTGTTTCCGACTTCTATTTTCCTATTATCTTGTTTATTAAAAAATCCAAAAAAAATAGATTAATGTGTAATTAATTTTCTGGTATTTTTATCGTATTTTTCTATAATTTTTATCCCCTTTAAAACCACCAAAAAATTACAAAATCCCAAAAACTCGGTTTTCTATACACATAGAAAGCCACCAAAAATACCACTTCTCACAGATGACCTTTTTTGCTCACGGATCCTTCATGAAAGTTGTAGATCTCGTCGAGACGAACAATTTTCATGAAGGAAAGTTTTCGATCCGAGGTCATCTTCTATCTCTTTTTCACCTCCAAAAATCTGAATTTTTTTGGTGCCACGTGGCAGCTCCAGGGCGTGCCACGTGGCACCCCACTCTTCCCTCTCTCCATGCCCCTCCCCAGGTCACGTGCTGCGCACATGACCTTCTTCCACCAGCCCGAAGCCCGCGCCCTCCTGCCGACGCCGTTTCTCCTCCCCCCTCGTAACCGCCGCCGTGCCCCCCCTCCGCTCGCTCCGGCCATTACACCTCCTGCCGTTACCCACGCCAACCCCCTATAAAACCCAACCCCCGCCTGACGCTCCGACCATTCGCCATTCTTGGAGATCTGCAACCCACTGTCTTCCTTGGTGACAGCAAGAGACGACCGCCGCGGCTACCTGTCTCCGGCGTGATCCAAGGGTACAGTTCCGTACATTGGCTGCCCTTGTCTTCCACCGCTCCCCCCTCCGATCGCCGCCAGCCTTGCACAGGTTGGTGCTCCTTTCTCCCTTCTCCCTCCTTCACCGTCCACCCCCAGCCCCCCCCCCCCCCCCCCCCCGTGTGTTTTTGGCTAACCATTTGCAGGAACCCACAATCGCCTCCGCCTGCGCCCCTCCGCTCCTCCTGAGCTCCACTGCGGAGAGCAGCCCCAGCTCGCGCCTCGAGCTCCGCCTCCGCAAGAGAGCCCTCCACCGCCTCGCGCCTCACCGGCTCCGCCAGCTCTCCACCGCACCTTCCGTGCGTCGCCACCACCTTCCTCAGTCCTCCGCAGGTCGTGTGTCGACCGGCCGAGGCCTCGCCGCCGTCGTGGCCTCGCACTTCGGCCCAGAGCCTTCGTCGGGCAGCCTCGCCGCCTCCGCCCTCGCCCTCCGCGCCCGCGCGGAGGCACCGCCCCTTCGCCGATTTCGCAGCCTCACGCTGCCCGTCGGATCGGGCGTTGCCCTTGATCCGACGGCCCACCGCCCGCCACATCATCTAACCCGGGCCTAGGCTCTAGCCTAGAGGGTCGGACTCCCCGAACCACAGGCTCGGACCATCCAAGCCTCCAGTAGCCGCCATCTCGCTTCGGGAGCGTTCGAACCTCCGCCATCGCCCCCGAGCCTCAGCTCCGTCCCGTCCGTCCACGAGCCTCCTGGCGCACGTGATTAAGGGAAAAATTGCAATCGTACCCTTCAAAGTTCCAGAAATTACATATATACCCCCCGCAGTGGGTAAATTGCGTTCGTGCCCTTCCAACTTTTGTTAATTACAGATAAGTCCTCGCAGGGACCTCTTTGCAAGCAAAACTTTATTTATTTTACATTTTAGTCCCTAAAACTTCATGTTATCATATCTTTTTCAATACGGACTCCGATTTTGGCGTGTAATATGTCATTCTGAAGATATTTTCATGCTCTACTCTGAGGTTGTTTACTGTCAATTATTACTTGATGATCATCCTTGACTCTTGTAGGTTTAAATTTGACATATTTGTAGTGCATTTTATTGATGTATCAAATTACACAGGGGTGCTCGTTTGCAGAATAGATATTGATTTCTCATTCCTTTATAGGATAATTTTATTGAGGCTTCAAATAATGATCTAAGTAAATTGCAGGATTGTCTCTCAGTATTATTCTCCTTCTGCCGGCTGTTGGAATTATTTTGATAATTATTTTCGGACAAAATTTCTTTCGATCTGCGATAAATATTTGAGGATATCGATTAACATATTTTGGATAAGAAATCTAAATCGTAGATCCTGTGCTGAACTGTTACCTCTGTATATTTGCATCTAATTGCATATCATTGTTTTGCATTGTATATAATTATTTAATTTGATTTCAAGACCGCGCAACTAAGAATCACCGTTCCCTGTGTTCGACCTTGGTACACTTGCCAAGTAAAAATACTCCACAACATTCAAAGATTGTGGTTTTTGATCGATCGAAATTTACCTCCTATACTACAATTATCGATTATTAAAGAGGTGGATTTCGCGTTCATCACAGACTCAAAGAAAATAACATCAGCACTGACAAAATATTTCCACCGAAGTAGATCAAAGCAACGATACCCCTTTTAGGTACGAGAGTATCTAAGAAAAACACACATGACAGCTCTGGGGGAGGGCTTGTCACGACTTGGTGAGAATCATGAACAAAATTAATCGAACTAAACAAACGAGGTGAACAAACGAGGTGTAAGGGAGAACATATTCTTCTCGAGAAATGCAATCGAGAAAGGGATCTTTTTTCCCAACACAGAAGAGGCATGAGATTCACTAGGTAACATACAATGAGGACCACATTACCTTAGTAAGCGTGGGGAGCACAACTCTAAATCAATAAGGTTTTGGTCACATCAAGTAAGTGACGGTCTTTGCGCTCGGCAATACCGTTTTGCTGGGATGTATAAGCACATGAGGTTTTGTGAATAATGCCAATAGATCTAAGTAACTCAGAAAGCTGTAAGGTGCAGAACTCTAAAGCATTATCAGAACGTAGATATTTGACATTTGCAAAAAAAATATCCTTTATCTCATTAATGGAAGATTGGGTAACAATTCTTCAATAAGAAAATCCAAGAAAGTCTAGAAAAATCCTCTACAACAACAAAAAAAAATGATGTCCTTGGTGATTAGGGACATGACTAGGACCTCAAATATCTAAATGGAGGAGCTTAAACAAGTGAGAACTGTTCCAACTCCGACAAGATGGAAATGAGGAACGGTGGTGCTTCTCAAGCTAGCATGCCTCACATTGGAAGGAAGATCATGTGGAAATCTGCGGGAGGGCATGACATAGCTTCTGTAGAAGGTGTCCAAACCGAAGATGGCATGGAGACGGTGTGACTGGTCCATTAGGAATAGTGGAGACACAAACATATGGAGGTTGGACCAATCTATAAAGCTCTCTCTGCTCACGACAACATCCAATTACCTTATCGGTGATTATGTCCTGAAACACAAGAGATGAAGGGTAAAAAATGGCACGATAATGCATATCTTTAGTAATATGACTAGTGGAAAGTAAGTTCATATGAAAATTAGGGGCATATAGAATATTCTAAAGGTGCATGGATGGCGTCAGATGCTCCTCCTCCTATCTTGTGAAGGGTAAGTGGACCTCATTAGCAATAATAACCCATCTACCTGGAGGTATACTCCTGTAGGACCTCAACTGGGCTATGTCTCCACACAAATGGTGGGATGCAACTTAGTCCATGATCCACTCGGTCATATTTGCACCGCTACTACCAAAAAAAGCGTAAGCGATGCATTGGGAGCTCAAAGAGGCTTTTGCAGCAACAATGGTATCTGTAGATGCTGTAGTGGTGGTGCTTGCAATTGGAGACATAATCTCTCGTATACGAGAGACAATGTCATCCAGGTGTAGATTGGCCTGAGAAGCAGGAGTCTCTGAAGGCTCAATCTGTTCTGCCATACGAGCAGAAGCTTGATACCCTTGCTTCCGGTATCATGTATCCTCTGAGTGTCCTAGTCGACGATAGTAGGTGCAAGGACCACGTTGACATCCACCACCTTTGCCACGGTGGGTGCATCCTCTGAACTGGGTGGACCCTCCTCTACCGTGAGAAGCGACCATCGTTGAAGAGGGGTTGTGGAGTGGCAATATGAGGAATAAGGAGCCTGCTGAAACAACTATAGGCCTCCATGGGAGGTATGGTTGCTCCAATGAAGAGCTGTATATGTGCAGCATCATACTTTAGGTCTAGCGTAGCTAAGAAAACTCCAACCATCGTGGACTTCCTGTATACCATCTGCTGCTTTGTGGATGTCGTAATAGGCATGAAGCTTGTGAAGCTTCTCGAACATACCACAGAGCGAGGAGTAGAACATATGCATAGGACAACCATTCTGTTTGGCCCTGTAAATATCAAACTGAAGCTGAAAAATCTTGGCCTCATTCTTCGCTTGGGCATATGTGGATGCCAAAATGTCCCACATCGCCTTGGCGGTGGGCGGATTCACAATATCATTTGTTATTGAGGGGTCTTAGAGAGCTAAATACCCACATACGCGTCATCTTCTTCCAATAAGCATTGGTCCCAGTCTTATCTGTCGGCTCTGGTTGTTTCGAGATGTGCTCCTTGTTATTGCACTGCATGAGGGTCAATAACTATATGGACCACCAACTCATAGTTGGTACCATCCATCTTTACGATGGGAGCCAGACCTTTGAAGGCATCAGATGAAGAAAAGAGACGTCAATTTTTCTCTGACATGATAAAAGAAGGCAAAAAATGGAACTTGACTGGGAAGTACACTAATTGTAGCAAGTCTATGTAATCATATGGAGGATAGGTTGTTTGTGTAGCCTCTGCAAGAAGTAGACATTGGTTGCTAGATCTAGTGCGGAATCTGAGCACAGGGCCATGACACAGGGAGTACAGAGATGATGTGGGTTAGGTCGGTCTTGAATGATCTTGTTATTGAGGCTCCTCTTCCTATGCAACTTCTATGTGACAATCAAGCAGCTCTTTTTATTGCCAATAATCCTGCATTTCATGAACGAACCAAGCATATAGAGGTTGATTGTCACTATGCCAGAGATATGATCCAGAAGGGTCTTATATCCACTTCACTTGTTCCTACTAGAGAACAGACAATTGATATTTTACCCAAGGTCCTTACTAGAGGTCCTTTTCAGAGATGTTGTTACAAGATGGGGATGATAAACATTTATGCTCCAGCTTGAGGGAGAGTGTTGAGATATTTATCTCTTTATATTTATTTCATATTTCTTTTTATTTCATATTTCTATTTATTTCATGTACCTCTCATGTAATTTACCTAGGACTTTTCTCCTATATAAGAGAGCCCTAGGGTCTCCAAATGGCTCGCCATGGGCTCGCATGTCCTACAATCTCCCACTAGTCCAAAGAGCCATTCATGGGCTAATCTTTAAACCCACACTGATGTGACCATCATAAGCTATTTAATATATAACTGGGTAAGCTGATTAGTTACTTTGTTCATGAGAGACTACGTCAAGTCCTTTTTACGACACTTGCATATACCTCAGTAACAGTGCTCACATCCAATGCGAATTGTTGCATCTTACGCAACCAATACTCAATTTTGTCAGTTATAGTGTCCATGACAATACAACTTAGTAACTATTATAACCAATATCTCCACAATTCGTATTTGAATACCCTTATTTATGGAGATCTCTATCTCCTAAGGTATCTGCAATTAAGACCTTTTAGATAAATATCTGTAACGTCTTAAGTTCTTGAAGATAAGCCTTTGAGATCACTATATCAAAAATGTTCTCCTCTTTGAAGATGTTATTACTACAATCAAGTATTTTATTTCCATAGTAGGATTAGTAACAATTTACTACTCTCACTGCGTGGTAGACATCTGGCTTTTGTACACTTCTAGCATACACAGGTTTTCATAGCTGATGTACAACGTCTAGCTATTTTAATATTCACTTCCTCAACTCCTTAAGGTGCTATCCCTTAGATAGGTCAGTACCATATCTTAAGGGAAAGAAGTCTTTTTTGAAATTTTTCAGAAAATGAAACATGTCCAAGATGTACCACTAATGTGACAGTTCCAAGACCTTCTCTTTCACTTCTGAACAATTTCAGAACTAAGATAAGAGGTGTCCTTGAGATCATATCTTAAGGTATGGAATAGCCAGATTATAAAACACTTATTATTATATGTATATCATTCCAAATGATTAGGATATCATCTACATTTATCACGATGAACACAATGACACTCCCACCAAGATTCACTTGGTACATCAAGATTCTATCTAAAATCACAACTTTTATAATTTCATCAAATCTTGTATTCCAACTACAAGAAGCATATTTGAGTCTATAGTTGAAGTTATTCAACTTGCACACCTTGTTTTCCTCAACCATGAAGCCCTATGGCTACTTCATGTGAATATCCTCAAAGATGTATTCATAGAGGAATGCAATACTGACTTCAATCTTGAAGATGTCGAAGTCAAGTTGTGTAGCTATAGTTAGCAATATTCTAATGGGTTTAAGCATTGCCACTGGAGGGCAAGTCTCATCGCAAGAGATGTCTTCTCTTCGTTGTGTATCTTGATGATACGAACCGTGCTTTGAAGGTCCCTACCCACTCATCAGGTTCCCTCTTTCTCTTGAAAATCCATTTACACCTTGACGGGTCTTACCATATAGGTGGATCCTCGAGGGTCCATATGCAACACTTGTATATGAAGTTTATATTAAACTTTATTGCTAACATCCATCTTTCCATGTCATGGTCTTCAGAAGCTTCATCACATGAAGTAAGATCATTGTCAGATTTATCCGACACATGGAATTCATCCTCAAACTAATTTGAATAGGTATGAGTGTTCCATGTTTAATTATCCTTTTAGTTTCTGATTTTAGGAGCCTCATTATCTTCTCAAGGTTCAATGAGTTCCTTCACTTCATTTTCATCTTAATTCTCAAGAATCTCATCCTCTAAGAATCACATTCTCAGAGATGAGATCGTTTAAGAATCTCAAGGTGATAAAGTAGGTATCCAATACCATCCTTTATTTTTCTAATAAAGTAGCACTCTCTGGTGCAAGATTCCATCTTACTTGCATGAAACCTTATTAAGGATATATATATATATATATATATTGTAGTCTCTACTGCATATATACCTGGAAACTAAGAGGTAATTATGCTAAGATTCGTCATTGATAAATCATGTCACACATGATCCAATTATATTTCCTATAACTCTGTTGAGTGTAGGTGTATTAGAAGGATTGAGATATGAATGCTATTCCTTTCTCCATAAGATATTCCTTGAATTCGTCTAATAGGTTTTTGCTTCCTAGGTTAGATCAAATTCATTTCATTTTCCTTCATACTTTGGTTATAAACCAAAATTGTGAAATCTTTGAACATTTCAAAGCTTTCTAAGGTAAAGGAAAGAAATCTCATGTCATAAATAATTATCGAATTATATCACATATCATAAATGTTTATTATGATATAGATGATCCGCATACATCAACATGTATGAGATTTTGAATACCTTGGCATCATACACAATTCTTAGAGAAGGGTGTATTGGACAATTTACTTAGAATACAATATTCACAAGTATGTAAGATTTGAAATTTTTAAATATTCTAAGGCTTCATCTCTTACTAGTCTATTGATCTCATCAACAGACATGTGTCCAAAGCTTGATGCCAGATCATTGTCAAATGATCTTCATCCTCCTATTGACCTTATAAGGTTTAATTTTCCATATTAGAAATGTTAATGAACCATTCATTAATTTTCTAATTTAGTAGAGTCCTCTAGATGTTAGATTATTTTCTGAAATATGTCCATCATAACTCTTTATGATAGGTCGATCTCAGAATTCATGTTTATTTCCAACATTTAGAAATAAGCAAAGAGGGTATTCTAATATCTAGGTCTCTAAGACTAAGGACTCTCACTGAAAATATGAAGTCTATCCATCCAACGGAGATTGTTGCAACAATTGCATCGACATCCATGTGGATGACTCAAACCTTATGATAAAAATTCCCGATCTTTTAAAACATATGCAACCAATTGCAAGTGTTGTTAGAAGAATGAGAAACAATTAATAGACTTTGATCTTATCAAATAAGAAAATCAATTTCAATGATTATGTGTTGATTATTGCAGTATTGACATTCATCCAAATCTTTGGATGTCATATGTATGGAAACCATAGAAGTACAATCAACTCTTTGACTTTCTTTCTTGCTTGGGTCAGACTCGTGCTTCTACTGCGCTCCCTTCATATATAAATAACCATTGCTTAAGACAAAGAATCTTTTATGTTGAATTCAAAAAGATTTCATTATAAGAGTACTTCAACATTTAGACATGTTTCATTCCATTCATGCAATATGATTATTATGAAGCTTCATGAATGACTTGAGTATAGATAGTAGAATAATGACACTCGTTATATCTACATATATCTTAACTCTTAAAAACATTGGTTCATGTAGGTACTCAAACATTTTGAGTACATATCTTATAGAGCCACCATTTTGTATGATGCAGTGAATCATGTCATTCCTGATTAAATGTTGAGAGTACATATGTATGCCATAACATCTTCTTAGATTTAATAAAGATTATTTGACAATTACGATCATCATCAACAAGTCACTTCCAAAGTACATTTGATGATAGATCAAGACTATATAGACATACAAATCCTAGGTTGTTCTATTGTCCACTTAATTGTCATTCATCGAGGAAACTTGCACATTGCAACCACATACATTATGTGTTCAATTGCAAGTACATTATCTTGATCATAGAACCAATCCATGATATTTTACTAGTTGTTATTGAGTATAATATTAAGTGGGTTTAGTGAAGGATTATCTGAAATAAGAAATATATATATATATATATGCTTTACTTTGATTTAAGAATTTTTATATCAAAGTTGTCTTGCCTTGCCAATACTGAAAGTTAATTCCCTTGATTACTTTCAATGTAAGAGATATACTTAGCATTATATCTCAAGCAAGATATGGGATCTCCTTCCTTATCTTTGTTACATCCCAATAATATGAGAACATGTAACTCGGATAAAAAGAAGTGGGAACACATTTAGCAAGTCTAACTTGCATTTCCAATTTGGTCTTTAACACTCGGGCCCACCACCACTAAAGTGATGTTGACTCGTCATTATTTGAACCAGCAGTCAAAGGATTACAACTTGCTATGCGCAATCCAATATCGCCCCAATAATACGAGGACCCGATATTAAGGTCACGCATACGTCATTACTCTTTCGAGAAGCAAAGAGTTTGATCCAGATGCGCTTGTATGCAGGAGCTGTCACTTCGGACCGACGTCTGCTACATGCAATCATTGACGACGAAACCCTTTGCCTTGATGGTAGACCATGAATGTCACTTATGTGATCCTTCATATCTTGTTAGAAATCTAATTAATTATTATGAATCATATTCACAAAATTAATTCTTACAAAGGAAATTACAACTCCATTCATGATAGAGTGTATAATTTTAATTGGATCTAATTAATTTAATCATACCACTAACCAACAAACTATTTTTAATTGTTACTTGAAGGATGGTATAATCTCAAAATACGTATTATTCGAATTTTAATAATTAGAAAAATACATCATGATCCCTACAAACATTATCCCTTCTTTACCCGTTGTCATGGCCAGTACCAACAGGAGTGGGACACGGAGCAACCTACTACCCCAAACGCTCCCCGCTAGACACCATATCCGCATCAGGTCAGGATAATGCAAATTAATCACTTTATACTTGAGATGATAATCGATCGTTCAATCGAAGTTATACCATATAATAATAATCAAAACAATTTTTATTATCATTATAAGGAGATTTGCTAAACAAATCCCCAATCCTATTCAAACATCAATGTTTGTTGGAAGATTCATGTAACCAATTGTAATCTAGATCATATCTAATAAAGTTTTGGACCTTTTGGTTATGGTCCATATCATTCAAGGAAATAATCATCATCTTTAAATATTTCACAAATATTCATCAATAATTTTATCAGGAAACTAACCATTAATTTGACAATTACAAGGTTCATGATTAAGTATGTAATTTCCAGTAAAATTAGCATATCTCAATCAATTTAAATCCAAATCATGCAAAATAAGTTTTCAAAATTTGTTAATTTGATTTATAACAGAACCCAAGTGATTAGCACGCAATTTCTAGGCATTTCAAAACAGTAACTAACTCTTTAATTATGCCAAGATTCGCCATCCCCGAAACAACGGATATATGTTCATTAAAATGATCATATCTTAAGCAATCAGATTCCAAATTACGCAAACTCAAATCCCACGATTTCCTTATTTAATGGGGGAACATTATTCAAGAGATAATTTCATTTTTAAACACTTTTAAACATGGCGAAAAACCACACTAAACAGGGTTGCTCGAATGAAATGCGATGAAACATCAAACAACTAAAAAATGCCCAAGTCATCTTAGGTTTACGGATCATATCCAAAACTTCCGACCTATGGATTTGATATCACTTGAAGGATATGGGAAAATCCTTAAGCGCATCATGAAAACATTGGGATCACATCGAATGTGATCGGAAGTGACTAGTCGCACTAGTTGCTCCAGGCAGCGAAATTTAAAAAATTCCAAACGATGAAACCACATGATCCAAGGACGCTTCTGGGATCATTTCATCTAAACCACAAACAAGTATTAGGGTTAGCATCAATCCGAGCCATTCAACAACACTTGACAGACCAAGCTCTTACCCAAGTTGCATTCAGAGAAATTCTTAATGAGTTGTGAAGGGACCGAGAAAGTCGAGGAGGAGACCATGAAGAACTTCTCGGTGGAAATGAAGATGACCAGCCTGCAGAAACACATGAAGGAGAGGAGAGAGTTGGGCGGCCTAAACCAACTGTGAAGGATACATACAACCCTAATGTTGTGCTGGCTAGGTTACTGAGTGTATCCATATACCCAATATCCACAAACACTTCGAGTTGAAACGATCTTTGCTCCCTCTCTTACCGATCTTCCATAGCAATTCAATCAGATTTGCAGCACAATGCGCTACTCCAACATTCCTGTGGAGGTAGTAAAGATGATCACATTCCCTTTCAGCCTTTAAGATAGGCTATTATACATGATCAATCACCTTGGGAAGGTGGTGATGACCTGTGAGGAGCTCAAGTCCACCTTCCTTAATAAATACTATCCCTTGGGTTTTCTAAATCAAGTGCGGGCATTAATCTCCGGCAACTTGGGTTTCGCTTGCGGTTAAAAATGAGAAATAGATATGTTGATTGTAAGAACTGCTCGAGACAAAACCCTAGTTGATCAAACAAAATTAACACCAATGAAGGAGTGACATTTCACTATTTATTTATCCAGGAAAGTGTGCCTGAGTCAAACTCAAGGAGGCAGAAAAATCATTTTTGTGACTTTTGAGGGAAGAAAATGATTTTTGTGATTTTTTCCTTTTTTCTTTAGTGAGAAAACTCTTTTTGTTTTTTTAGTTTTATTTTTTTATTTGATTTTTAATTCAAATTTTATTTTATTTACAAAGGGACATTTTCAAAACAAAGGTGATCTAAAATATAGTAATATTTGGTATATGTATAGTGATACTATATAGTTGATCCACAAAAGTGACTCGAGAAACGAGCTCGAAAAACAACACACAAAGGAATCAAAATGATTCGATATTCGAAGAAGAAGATCCAAATAGATTGTGATGAATTCCTCAAAATCGAAGCAAATAAAGTGTAAAAATTGCAATGATGATATAATAGTGTCCTGCAATTTCTAAAGTGTCCAAAATGTCTAATAGTAATATAAAAAATATAAGTAAAAGATAAAGGGTATTTCTTCAATTAGGTCCCTGGTCAAGGACTTAATTGCAAGAACTGGAACTTATTCACGTTTAGGTCTTTGGTCAGGGACCTAAATGCAAATAACTCGACTCTTGGAAGCGGGCTTCAATTTTGGAGGTGTGGGTTCATTGTGTAATTTGTCCTTTTGCCAACGAACGACAGAGATTAGAGGATGGCAATGCGATTTAGACCTTTGGATTACTCCGCACGTCGTACACCTACGCGATCTGGAGATGAAGAATGTTCTTCCTTAATTGGGGAAGAACGGAGGCCGACGATGAGGCTGAGAGTCGTATGAGCTAAGGCGGGGTCGGAGATGGTGCTCCTCACCCTCTCAAGGACGCCCACCGCAAGAGGAGCCTAGGATGACTATACCGGAGCTTCCAAAGGCAGAACCTGGAGAATGAATGGCTTCTAGGGTTCGAACCCTAGAACTGAAAGGCATTGAAGATGCAACTCTGTTGATCGATTGATTGGCTATGAAATGGCTCCTGTAGCTCGATGATGTCGCTCCAAAATCGTGAAGACCTGCAACTAAAAAGGATTGCTCGATTCGAAGATGAATTGGCCCAAGATTTAGAGAAATACAACTTAAAAATTAGGTTACAGGGAGAAGACGTTTAGAGGAACTTGAGTTGATTTGAATGTGATTTGAATGGGTGATTATAAGATAGAGGTTAAGGCCTAGCTAATGATAGGATTAAACAACTAATGATTGCATGAGGATTGAAGAAATCAAATGGAAATGGTGGATTAAGGTTTGCACCCGGGGCTAGAAGGTATATGAACTTTCTAGTCACGGCTCAACGGATACACTTGCCAGAGCTCAATGTCGCGCAAGGCGGTGATTCAAGGCCAATCGAGCCTTGGAACCTCCTCTCTGGTCACCTAACTTCCAAGAAGGTGATCAACCAATTGATTATGGTGGCAGGGAAGTTAGTTTGCAAATGACGAATTTTGGATTATTAAATAGATCAATCTGGTGGAGTTAGGTATAGATCTATGGGTTTGCGTGTAAGAGGGTAGTTAGGACTAGATAATCAAAGGTTTGGCTGGATTTTTGGGTGGAAGAAGAATACAGAGAAGTTGGTTGAAGATTGGTATGTTAAAACAAACTAGAAACACTGCTTCTTGAGGAAGAAGCTCCAGGTGCTGACCCATGTCAGCACCCAGGAGGATGGAATGATAAATTATTTGTAAATTAATTAATAAATAATAAATAACATTATTTAAATTAGTTATAAAGATAAAAATGTAAATTATTAAATATACTGATTTATTATATAGCTTATTTTTTATAAATAATAATAATTAATGAATTATGAATATAATATTAGTAAATAGGTACCTAGCATACTTATTAAACAAGATTTTTGTTTTTATCTTATTAATTTAATAAATAACACAACATTTTTAGATTTTGTTAATTAATAGAATAATAAGTAAGATGTATGTGAATTTTTATGGATTTTAAGGAATAAATTTAGATATATAAATAAATACATGTGTAGATGACATAGTTCAATTTAATCTATAAATTAGAATTTTTTATTTCTTTAAAATACTAAATAATGTTTAAAATTCTGAAATATTTTATAGGTAATCTACCAAATCAAGAAAATAATTAGCAATTATAAAATCACTAAAATTTTAAATAACGTGTTCTGAATAAAATAAATAGCCCAGAAACCCACTTGTCACTAGGTTCCAAAATTGACTTTGCAAATGGACTTTACAACAACAACAACAAAGCCTTTTCCCACAATTAAGTAGGGTCGACTACATGGATTCTTCGCCTCCATTCAGATTTATCTTGGGCCAATCCCGGGCTTATATCCACAAAACTAAGATCCCTTTGTATGGTCTCTTTCCAACACTTCTTGGGCCGTCCTCACCCTCTCTTAGCCGGCTCAACATCCCAACACTCGCATCTCCTAACTGGTGCATCAGTTGATCTTCTTTGCAAATGTCCAAACCATCTTAAGCGGTTTTCTCGCATCTTATCCTCGATCGAAGCTACGCCAACTTTCTTTCTGATTGCATCATTTCAAATCCGATCCTTACGTGTGTGTCCACAAATCCACCTTAGCATTTTCATTTCTGCTACATTCATTCTCTGCACATGTCTATGGTTCACGGACCAACATTCAGATCCATAAAGCATAGCAGGTCTCACGGCTGCTTTGTAAAACTTTCCTTTAATCTTTAAAGGAATTTTCTTATCACAGAGAACAATAGAGGCTCCTCTCCACTTTAGCCAGCCTGCATTTATTCTATTAGTAACATCTCCATCAATTTCCCCATCATGTTGCAGAATAGATCCCAGATATCTAAAGGAATCTCTCTTCTGAATGTTATCGTCACCAATCTTCACCTCGATTTCTTCACCATTGCTTCCATCAAAGGTGCACTCCATATATTCCGTCTTAGCCCTACTTATACGAAATCCTTTAGTCTCCAACTCATGTCTCCAGACCTCAAGCTTCTCATTTACTCCATCTCTAGTCTCGTCAATTAACACAATATCATCAGCAAATAACATACACCAAGGTAACTCATCCTGAATGTGAGTTGTCAACTCGTCCATAATCAAAGTAAAAAGAAATGGACTCAAAGCAGAACCTTGATGTAAACCAATGTTGATGTCAAAATATCCAGTCTTCCCAGACGGGGTCCTTACACAAGATAAAGCCCTATCATACATGTCCTTTATGAGGTTAATGTATAGGACAAGTATTTGTCTCTTCTCCAACACTCTCCACAATATCTCTCGTGGGACAGAATCATAAGCCTTCTCCAAATCAATAAAGATCATGTGGAGGTTCTTCCTTTTAGCTCTATAAATCTCCATTGTTCTCCTCAGCAAATTGATGGCGTCAGTCGTTGAGCGACCTGACATGAATCCGAATTGATTTTCTTTTACATTGGAAATTTTTCTCAACCTTCTTTCGATCACACGTTCCCAAATTTTCATAGTGTGACACATCAACTTGATACTTCTATAATTTGAACAATTTTGAATGTCTCCTTTATTCTTATAAAGAGGTACTGCGATACTCCTCAAATCTTCAGGCATTTTCTTACTTCGCCAAATAACATTGAATAGATTCGTAAGCCAAGTCAAACCACACTCACCTAAAACTCTCCATACTTCTACAGGGATGTCATCCGATCCGACACCTTTTCCAGGTCTCATAACCTTCAAAGCCTCCTCTACTTCCTTTCTTTGTATCCGTCTATAGCATGCACGATTCAAGTAACTTTCACTACAAGCTAGATCACCCAAAGTGATATCTCTATTTCCTTCCCCAATGAAAAGTTTATGGAAGTACTGCTCCCATCTAGTCTTTATATCTTTCCGAGTAACAAGCACATGACCTTCCTCGTCCCTAATGCGTCTCACTTGAGAAAGGTCTTTGGTTTTTCTTTCTCTTGCTTTAGCCAACCTGAATATATCCTTCTGTCCCTCCTTAGAGTCGAGATTTTTTATACAAAACTTCATAAGCTTTTGACTTAGCTTCGCTTACGGCCTTCTTTGCTTCCTTCTTCGCTATTTTGTAGTTTGTGACAGTTTCCTCTGTTCTATCCTTAGACATAGCTTTAAAGCAAGCTCTTTTTAATTTTAGCTTCTCTTGCACACCTTCACTCCACCACCAAGCCTCCTTTTGACATGGAGCTCCTCCCTTGGACTCGCCTAGCATCTCTTTGACTACCTTTTGGATACAAGATGCTACAACCTCCCACATCTCGTTTGCACTACTGCTACAATCCCAACATAAGTCTTCTAAAACCTTCTCTCTGAAGCTCACTTGCTTCAGTGGAAGATTCCACCATCTAGTTCTAGTTATCTTAGAAACCCTCCTTTTCTTTACCAACCCTTTCATTTGTACATCCAAGACTAACAAACGATGTTGGGTTGTCAAACTCTCTCCTGGGATTACTTTGCAGTCTTTACAACACAATCTATCTCTTCTCCTCAACGCAAAGTAATCTATATGTGTTCTAGTTGGTCCGCTCTTATAAGTAATTAAATGTTCCTCCCTCTTCTTGAAGAGAGTGTTTGCTATGAAAAGATCATATGCCATTGCAAAATCCAGGATGGCTTTTCCCTCTTCATTTCTATCCCCAAAACCATGTCCTCCATGAACACTAGCATACCCTGAAGCATCTTTTCCCACATGTCCGTTAAGATCTCCACCGAGGCAAATCATCTCTCTTTGTGGGATTCCTTATAGACTCTTATCCAAATCCTCCCAAGAAGCTTGTTTAATCCTTTCATCTAAACCAATTTGCGGTGCATAAACTGAGATGATATTCAGAATTTCTTCTTCAAGCACCAATTTTAGCAAAATAATTCGATCCCCGAATCTTTTCACCTCAACCACACGATCCTTCAAATCCTTATGAACAATCACTCCAACACCGTTTCTACCCTTATCTTTACCTGAATACCAAAGTTTAAAGCCTGTCTTCTCAATCTCCCTTGCTTTCTCTCCAACCCATTTAGTCTCTTGAAGGCATAGTATATTAATCTTCCTTCTTTTCATCGTATACACTATCTCCATCAACTTTCCAGTTAAAGTGCCAATATTCCAACTACCAAACCGCAACTTCCGTTGTAATCTTTTTTGGACTAACTTCTTTACTCGCATGCGTCCATTATGCGAGAACCCTTGTAAATTTTGGACTGCATCCGGGCGGTGATGCAATGGAACTAGCTTAATTACCTGCATGCATTCCTCATGCGAGAACCCTTGCAAATCTTGAACTACATCCAGGCTGCGATGTAGCGGCCCTTGCCAATTTTTCATTGCATTCGGGTGATGCAACGCGTCGCAAGTAGGGAACGCTCCAACGAAATCTATATGTTTGCTTAAATCCATGTTGAAAAGATCCGACTGTCATGAGGCAACTTCTTAAATAGTATTTTTTTTAGAAAAAATAGTATTTAGGAAATTGTCTCTGACTGTTTTACACTGGCTATCGGCTACCTAACGCAACCCTCATCATTTACCCAGGCTTGGAACCGGCCATGGCTAAGTTTTTGCAAATGGACTCTAATTTATTGAAATCAACTTCATTAATTAGAGAATATTATTTTATGAAAAAGATGAGTAGAGTGAAATTGGAGTTTGTATGTAGAAGTTATGATGTTCGGAAGTTGAAAAATTAACAATTTAAAAGATGGATTTCTTGACATATATATAGGTTAGGATTTTTTAGGATTTTTATAGTTTTATATACATTTTTAGGAATAAATAGGAGAGTTTGGTAAAAAAAAGTATGTACAAATGAATTAGCTGAAAATCACTAAAGATTTGGTAATAATTGAATAAATAATGAATAATGTGTAAAGTAAATAATTAATTTTTTGTGATTCTTATCTCCACATACTTATTTGTTTGTCAATCAATCCATGTTGGCTTGCTCTCAGAGGTTAGTTTATATAAATATATCTTTGATCTACATTTATATTTTATAGTCATATTGTACATATATTCATATTTACAGTCCGCCTCTCCTTTTTCCTTTTCTTTTTTGCTCATTTATTTATTTACATGATTTTAGTGCATAAAAATGCATTTTTATTCATGAGTGATTTTTTTAATAAGAAATGTGAATTAATGAATATTTACATGCATTTGTTAAGGGTTTTAAGATAAAATACGACATATATGTTAATGGATCATGGATTCATCAATCTCCAACTTCTCCCAAATGTCCCATGAACCATTTCACAAGATGTGGGAAAGATTCAAATATCTCATGGAGAAGTGCCCCCATCATGAACTGTCGAAGACCAGCCTGGTCCAAAACTTCTTCAGGGGCTTGCACCAAGAAGGCCAACAACTCGTAGATGTCGTGTGCAGAGGGTCGTACTTTAACAAGGATGAAGCTGTCGTATGACATATGTTTGAGGAAATGGCTGACGGCTCAGCCACCTTATCTTCGTCCCCCTGTATTCCAAAAAGCTCCATCGATCCCATACAAGCTTGCGAATGTAGCATCCTACCATGAAGAAGAGAGAGACATGAGTTCCAACTTCCAATCTCAACATCATCAAGAACCATCTCTCTAAAGTTGATATCACCGTGAAGCGATCGCAAGACCTTGATAAATTACAAGCGATCAAACAAAGAACCAAGTCATTGGACAAGCTTGGTTGGATTTCCATGCAACTTGAGCTTCTGGCAGGCACCATCAGTGCCAGCCAGTCTGTGAAGGAAGCAGCCGAGCATTTTGTTGAACCGAAGGAGCCATCCCATCAACAGAATCAAGGGCCACCCCATTCAGTTCAACATGTGCATTATGTGCAAACACCCGACTAGGAATTGTCATCGCCATAGCAACAGATGGTAGTGTACTATCCATAGCCCTAGGCTTATCCCGAGCCATTCTCTCCACCACCTCCGCAGATCCAAGAGGTGAATACCGTGTGGGGCAATAAACAAGCTCCGACCTGACTTGGAGAACAACCTTAGGGTCCAGTACAACTATCTGGCCTTTCATTCCTTAGCAGGGTGGACGGAACTTCCAGCACCAGTAATCCTACCAGTCTCCACACCAAGGAAACAACTAAAGACTACAATACCAGTACCAGCAACCGTCACATCGCCAACCATACTACCCAGCAGCAGTCGGCTGGTCAATATCAGAACCACTTCTCTTCACCTCGTTACCAAAAACAACAATACTCTCCTCATCAATCTCACTATTAACAGCATCAATTGCAGTACCACTAGCCTCAGCTCCCACTTATTGCAGAATCTTCAGAGCCCGCATCGGTGAATCCTGCCTTGGACTGCCTAGCTCAATTGATAAAAAAACATGAACGAGATGAGACAGAAGAAAACATAGATTTGATTATTATTTGGCTTCCTTGGTGCATAGGAGATTCCCAGATGAATGGGTAGATTGGATGAAGAGATGCATCATGAAATCGTCTTGTTCAGTGTTTGTAAATAGGAGACCAAAGGGGGTGACCAAAGGGGGTGAGGGAGGTTTTTCTGCCATAGAGATGGATGAAGTAAGGATATCTATTGGCTGCCCTGTTTTTTGTCTTGGTTGTGGATGCTTTGATAGTTATGTTTGGGCTGGCGAAAGGGGAGGGGGGGGGGGGAGGGGTTCTTTCATGCGTACTCCCGGAATGTCTTCTCAATCCCAATTCTTCAGTTGCCGATGATCCAACGTGGAATGGGTCCTATTTGTTTTTTTCCTATTTTGCATGTGTGCTAATGTTATGTAGAGCACACGTTTCTTCATTGATTATTCTCATTTAAATTATTTATGATTTAGTTGTTTCTCCTCCATCGTTATCACCCTCATCGTTATCTTTATTTTCTGTTACTAACATCATATCACCTTTTAAGGCTAGGATTAAGGATGATAACGGTTGGATATGTTCCAGACATGGGTGTTATCATGTCCTTATCTTTTTTTAAAATCAGATACAAATACGAATATGAATATCATATTAATGTGCTAAATGGTGATTCATATCCTTAATGCTAAATGGTGATTCATATCCTTAAGATACAACTATTAATGCAAAAAAATATGATAATTTGGATACGGGTATTTGAAAAATGAATGTGAATTGATTTTTGAATGTTGCACATAGCATAATTTAATTAAAAGCTACAAGTATTGTAAGTTCACAATAAAAAATATATAACTAGTAACATTAGCTACAACTAAATCTCGATTTCGATTTCGTTTCGAGATGCTGAAAAAACGAGACAATTTCGAAATTTCGACGAAATTTCGACAATTTCGGCCAAAATCGGTCTAGATTTGTGAAGGAAGGGCATATATCGACATTTCGATTTCGATTTCGGTAGGGTCTCGAAACCGAAATTTCGCCGAAATTTCGTCGAAATTTTGGGAAATTTGAAACAATTACAAGTAACTGGAAGATCGCTGATGGGCTTGTGCGAAAGTTGCATAGCTGATTAGAGCAGTGCGACCGCCTCTTCTAGGTGACTTCTATTGACTCTAGGGTTCCTCGGTAGGGAGCCCATTACCACTACCATTGACAATATCTTGAATTGTCGGTGCTACTGTTGCCTGGGAATTTGAAGCTCCACCTATTAGTATGAAGACCTGATCGCTTGGAATTGCATGGAGATATTGTTGCTTCGTGATCGATTGGTTCAAGCGAGCATTGTATGGATATGTGGTGCGACCAATCTTGAGTTGCATCTAGGATTGGGATGGTGACGAGGCCAAGGGCTTCACGAAGATCCTCTCCTTCATGTTCTTCATCTTCTTGATCTCACGAACCATTAGGGTTTTATGAATCTGGAACCCGAAGAACGTAGCTTGATCAACGTGGAGGTGTCGCCTAGAGATGTGCACATGCCGTTGTAGATGCCCACGTGAAATGCGCCATCTATTGCTACTTCATGCCATGTAGAAAGCGATCCGTGCAAAAATTAGGGTTTCGAAAAACCGTAGAACAAATTCACGAACATGAACATAATAATGAATTAATAAGAACGACGAATCAAGAGCCAATCTCGCTCTAATGAGAACATAAAAATCTTCAAAATAAATCTTAGAACTGACCGCTCTGCTACCATGTTCAAATATAGAGCAGAAGAAGCAGAATAAGAAATAAGAATCAAAACATAAACATCTTGAGACCCCGAGAGGAGCAGGATGAAACCACGAGAGAAGGCTTCAAAGTGCTGGATATTCTATTAGAATTTCTCAATGAGTAGTACAGTGGGTGTGGGGCTCCTTGTATAGCCCCACAGATAGACCGGAGTCCCATCGCTCATCCATATGGGAGTAAACATGAGTGGGAGTAATTGGATCTCTCCAAGATCCAATTAGTCATTTGTTACATACTTCAACAAGAGTTATACTCAAATACGTCAATATATACATAAATACATGTTATGAACCTCTTTATATGGGCCTAGCACTAAACCTGAGCCCCTCACATTTATCAAATGCGTACTTGATGCATGCTGGGTTTTCCCATGTGTATTTACATTGGGGCTTGGGGATAGCCAAGTAATCCGACTGTTAATTTAATATCATCAATGCCTGATCTTACAGGCTGCCACTCCTCTTCGTGCTTGCCCATATCGTGATCCGGTAAGCTGTGCTACTGTACAATGTGTTGCAACAACATTCTACAAATTAATTTGATACTACATGATGTGCATGAATAAATCATTGCATACTATATTATGAATATGTTTACGACTAGCATGTGCCTGGCACACCTAAGGTCAATTCTCAAACTTGATTTCGTTACAGTAGTTATGGGGTTGAGTTAACGCAAGCCCAAAAGTGGCTATACCGACTCAGTTTACATACTACAAAGTGCATCTGTATACCAACAGGTATAGGCTTTCTCTATTTATTATCGACTTTGACTCACATTTCTCATGAACAGCAATCCTCTTTGCGGGTTATCTCACCGAACACCAAAGCAGATGAGCCCTAGATGTTTGAAGACTGCAATGCAGATTTCCTAGAAGATTCAACCAACAGCTCGAAGTTCCACAATTCACACAATGCATGGGATTTGAAGTAGCCCTATATTTTTCTCACGCAGCTGCTGGAAGTCCTCAATTGCGTTGTCGAACAAAGCAAGATAGATCTTCAGTATCCTCTGTAGTGATCACTTCAATTCCCGGTGGGCCGTTCAGCTCTGGGAAATCATATGAACACTGTATTACATCCTCTGAACTTGATGACGAGCTTTCCTATATCAATTCCGTTTGTCTAAACATGTTTGCAACAAATGTAATAAGTGCAGATGTACCCAGACCATTACCTGAATTCTGAAACTTTAGCCTTGTGCATGGCCTGTCATTTTTACATTACATCAATCAAAAGGTTGTGCATGATATTAGCAGGCAGCATAAACCTGTCATACAATTTTTCAAGAAAAAAAGTGCAGTTCATGGATCTGATGTTTTTTCTGATGCAATTGGGCTGCGTAGTGCTGTTTTTAAATCAATTTTTTTTCAAATGGCGACAACTGATGTCTGCTATACCCTCAATGCAGCCATGAAGTAGCACTGTTCTACAATCTTGCTGTCTAGCTTTTGAACTATTGAAGGCCAATAAACAGGTTTTGTTTTGAGCTTACTAAAATTGCTGTAATATGGAAGATAATAGGAGCACTCTTTATAATCTAATTACTATATTTATTTAACATTTTAGCTCAACCACGAATTATTGCTTAAAAAAATCAAATAACATTCCAAAATTGATTTTAGTGTTCCCTTACAAAAAATGTGAACAAAAATCTCTTCTCCCCTGTGTTCTTTCTGCTAAACCTCCTTTATTCTGAAGATGACAGAACTCACATGAGAACAAACACAAAATTAGAACTCAAAGAAAAACAGCAGCGAAATGTCCAGTATCCTTCCCGCCATTTACAAATTCAAACTATAAAGTAAGAGGAAGCCTGAGGAGAGAAGGGAATAACAACCGAAGAAGCTTACACAGTTACACCCAACTTTTGTTGAGGTTGAAGTCGATGAAACGGAACGAGGCCTCGCCGATAGATGCATCCCTCACGAGCTTCTCCTCATCATTCAATGATATGTTCCGCAACACCTGATCGGTGGATGGTGGTAGAATGACGGTAGGCATTGGAGCATTTCCTGTGTAGGATCCAGCACTTCCCTTTGACGAGCGTGGTGGTCGAGGTTGTTCTCGATCCCACATGAGGACATGTATGAGAATGGGACGCAAGGCATGACGATGGAGGGAAAGCTTCTGGCTAAGAGAGACGGTGTCAAAGCAACGGATGGCACCTATAGGGGAGACCATCCATGGGAGAACCTTCTCATTGGAGAGGCGGGAGATGACTAGCAATTTCGATGCTCTTGAGGCTTGCTTGTAGAGGTCTCGAATGCCTGATCGAGTTGAAGGTAAGGAAGCATCGTCATCATCGACTATGGAAGATATGTATATGAACCCCTATGGGAGAATAATAAAAATGATCAAGTTAGACGTTGGTTAACTTTATTGTATAATATACAGCCTTACCATTTTACTGCCATACTTTCCAACTTTTAACAAGGATATAATAATAGGCATAAGCAGGTTACCATTTTAAAAGAGTTCTGAACATCCCTTTACGAAGTCTTCTTATATGAACAATTCAGTCATCTCATGTTCCTCGACTTGCATATATTAAATTGCTCATTAGAAGGTGCTTGCGAAACTTCAAATAATAACATGAAAAATCTAAGCATGAGGCCATCGTTTAGGGCCTGTTTGGTTGCAGGGTTGGGCTGGGTGAATAGTAATCTGTGAGGAAGAAGTACCCTTGTGAATAGTAACCAGGGTTGGACCAACCCTGCCCAACCCTGCAACCAAACAGGCCCTTAGGGTTAGTTCGAGTTAGCCTACAAAACTGGATGCTAAAGTCTGTATACGGAGCTTAAGAAACAAATTTAACAACCAGTTTGTCGAAAGCTAACTAACCTAATAACAATTTTAAAAACTAATAACTATTTTAAAGAAAAACCATGGACGAGGTAGAGGGGTCATTTTGCACATCTAACCTAAGGATTTGCTTGGTAGCCAGTTTACCAGATACAGTTCTCGAATTTCAACCCCTGTTTGAAATTGGAATATCCTAAATCAGCTCCTAGCTAGACGAGTTGAAATTTATGTCTGAGTCCCGAAATTTTATCTTGAAATATTTCTAACCATCAATAACAAAAAAATGTACCATTAAAGGCTCACTCCAACCCAACCATGCTATCCAAGGGCGTGTTTGGTATGCGGGTTAAGGCGAGATGGTAACCCATTTTTGTGTTTTGGTTGGATAGAGGTTTCATTGAGGCGGATTTGTTGTGATATAATTGTATTGAAGTTTGAAAAAGTGTGTAGTTGTAATGTGAATATATTGAAGTTTGGAAAAGTGAGTAGAAGTGGAGTAGTTTATAATTTTTATATGATATAATGGTATAATATATTATTTTTTGATTGAGTGGATATAAGAGAATTGATTTATCTGATATATTAAAAAAGAGAAAATGTGGGACCCATATTAGAGAGAGAAGAAGTGGGTTATGGGAGGTTTACCCATGAATCGAACTTGGTCCAAGAGTTCATGATGCTGCTGCCACAAAATTGCCTCCTGAATCTTCCTCAAAAGTCAGGAGCTGATTCTCTTCTATGGCTTTTTCTATGGAAGAATCTAGTGTGGCTCTCATTTTTTTTTCGAAATTGATTTCAAAATCCAATCGCATATAGATTGAATTTATGATTAATATTCTACATTCCTATCAAAATTTTCTCAAATCAGATGTTTGTAGCTATTTTATCTTAACGACAAACAGAAAGGCCAACATTTGAGGAACTTAAAATCCATTAACAGATTTGAGTGAAATTTGATAGGCATGTAGAACATTAGTCGTAGATTTATTTTATGAAGTTGTATTTTTGAAATCGAATTTGAAAAAAAAACAAGGGCTAGAACAGGCTCTACTGTAGAAAAACTCACAACAGAGGATCTTCTCCCTCAAAAATTAACCTCCAAAATTAATCCTATAGCAACCAAACAAACAATTAAGATATCATCGTGCCCTTACATTAGGATATCTCGCTACTTAAAGCATGTAGAGATGCCATTACTTAAGAATAAAGCATCACCAGTCTGCAACCGAATTCAACAAAGAAAATTAACACAAATCATTAAAGTATAGGTCCAAGTTATTTCAACCACAGATTTTATTTCGGTACGAGTTGAATGAGATCCTAAACGCATTTCGATTTTGTTGTTGAAATACTAATTTGAGTTGGACATCTTTTAGGATTCTGTCTGTACCTAAAGAACATTATAATAATATGTGAGGCTTCAAAGAAAGAAAATGCAGCTCAGATGTTTGTTCCTTTTGTATAGTCTGAGATTCTCTTGTTGTTGACGCTGTTGTATGTCTTCTGCTGTAGTGAATCTTTTATAACAGTTCAAGGGAGGTGATCATTTTGTCATTGTGGAATTTGTGTTCCTGTCATGAAGATGCATTTATGCTGAATCTTGTGTTCTTCATGACTGTTTGGGTCCTTGAATGTGATGTGTAATCTCTTGATATTCATGTGGACATGGGTGATCTAGGATCCCAGGCCCTTTAAACAAGGGGACATCACATAATCCACCAGTTCATAGTTGATCCACACCCTCTCCATGTCACAAATCATCTTTAAATTGACATGTTCGTGTGCACAAACCAGTGGTATCAAAACTTTGTTCGAGATTGCATGTGCATACTTCAGAGCATGGTGAAATATCATTGATTGTGTAAGGACGGTGATTGGTTATTGTCAAAAATATCAAGAGAAGGGGCATGGGTGAAATGACTCAAAGAAGAAGTAATGCAAGGTACAGCCATATTGCATAAGGTGTAAGATTATCTGTTAGCAGCGAAGCATAAGGTGCAAGTTATTTAATCTGAAGATGAATAGGAATTGTACGGTGGCCACACATTTGAATGATTTGAAAAGCATCATCAATAAGTTAGAGCAAGGTCTTAAATTTCATATTTTGATTTTGTTTTGTCAAGTTCAAAAAGAGAAATTTCGAAAAAAATCGCTGAAATGGTCGGAGATCATGGAAATGGATCTGAATTTAGGTTTTCACAGAAAATAAGGTTTTTAAAGGTATCAAAATTATAAATAAGATAGAAATACATATTTGTTTGTAAAATAGATGTGTAAGTACAAGTTTTGATAGTATTATCGTCAATCTTCGCATGTGCTAACATATAGGACTAGCTAATGCACAAAGTCAGAACCGGTACGTTAACATGGGACTCACCTCTTCAACAAGAGTGGAGTGGCATATGCAATAACAACAAAACATGACATATATATAAAAATAAAAAAACAAAAATATTATATTGGTAACTTGAATTGAACTTTTGGAATTCGATTCTAACCAATTAGTTTGGATTAAGAATCGAAATTTTTGAACTAAGTAAATAAGATTTTGTTAGACATCTATGCTCTTAGAGTCAATGCAATAAATTATATTGTGAATTAAGGAATAAGACATGATTAAGTTTTGCATTAATAAGGTTCTTCTGTACAAATTGGGTTATATATCATGACTATTTTGATATCAAATAATTATTGATCTAAAGAGTAAGATCATAAAGGCTGATGTATTGTAGATCTAAAGAGTTAGATCGAGGATATGACTGTCATCGTCCAGTGATATTCAAGAAGGATCTTTAGTCTGATAAGAGATTATAAACTTCTCTAAAGACAAATATTTGACTGATACTCTTGATACAAGTTCTCTGCATAAGAACATAGATTCAGGGATATCAGAGGAGTCAAGTTAATGAGTTAACTTGATGAGATCAAGATACTAAAGACGTGTATCGTATATTGTCCAAACAAATACACATCCTTTTAACAGAGATAGATACTCACTCATGATACATTGGGGTTACAATGAATTCCAGCAATGACCCTCTTGTTTATGAAACAAGATAAGAATTTCAGAATGTTAACAATGACCTTTAGAATGCATATGATTGATATTATCGTCCAACGATTGATATAGAAATCTATTGATAAACTTCGAAGGAGAAAATGAAATATGTGACTAAACTTCCAGTTTATTTAAAGTCTCCCAATATGTAGAATGCTTGAGTATCAGAAATGCTCTGTGTTGATGCGGCCCTACTATATTGTATATCATGACACTTCCATTCGAGGGAACAATGAAACCCGATAGATTTTTGTAACCCCACTTTGATTATAAAAAAATGAGAGCTAGATGGATAAAATGTTAATCTATAGAACTAATTTTTAGATCCAAAGAGTTGGAAGTTGATTGGAAAGAGTTCATAGTCCATTGGAGAAATTCTTTCAAAAGTGCCTGATTATAGCATCCCAAATTTGTTTGAACCCTGCTATTACATAAAAAATCTAATTATCAAGTCACTAGACATGGTCTATATAATCTCCCTAATATTAATTCCAAGTATTTGCGACTACTACACATGAGTTCTAATTGGATTAGAAGTCATATACAAAGAAGTTAACTACCAAGATAATAATTATTGATATCACTAATAAATAAAATATGGGAATACGTGAATATGATTCACATAATTGACAATTTAATCAATATGTGTATGGATCATAATAATTAATATTAATGTGAATATGCCATATTTATTTAGGACATAATGAATTCCTATAATTAAATAAATGTAATTGAAATTACATTTTATTATGAACTAATGAATTATATAATCATCCGATGACAATTGATAGTAAATTAATTCTACTAATTAAATCCACAATTATCAAACACCAATTTTATATTGAATTTGAATTTGTTGGAAGAGAAATTGGTGATAATAAAATCTCTCCAATTTCTCATGTTGGGCATCCACCATTGAAAGAAATTGAAGGAGAAATATTTTTTTATCCTCATTCACTAACTTGAAATTCAAATATTTTAAGTCCTAGTTAGAAGTTGTAAGTAATTGGAGAGAGATTAGAGAACCTTAACTCTACCTTTCTCTATAGTTATCCATCTTAAGAGAGGACTCCATCTTTGCCGTCAAAAAAGAGGGGCTTGGACTCTCTTCGTTTTATTTAAATATTCAACTCTAATACAAGTGCTATCTAGTTCTAAATCAAGATAATAAAATAAAAAGAAAAGTTCTCTTCAATCTCTTCCCTTGGCCTCCCCCTACATCTCCCATCTCCACCCTTATCCATCCACATATAGACTCTCTCTTCTTCTCCGTTAGCTCGATCAATTGTGGGAGGTCCGATCTTTTTTAGTGCTCCATGCTCGAGTAGGACTCAATTTTATGAGACGAAAAGAAAAGGAAGATACTATCCTATATCTCTTTAGGTATGGACAACTTGGTGGAGAACAATTCCCAAGTTCACAGAAAGTACCATAAGTTTTCCCATGTCCGCGAGTGCAAGCGTCTGTTGGATCAGGCTAGATTCAAGAGGTCTCTCATTTTAGAGACATGCATTCATATGCTCTTGTAAATTTATGAAATGATGTGAAGATATTTTCCATTACCATGTAGTTTCATATTTTCATCAAAAGATTTTATTATATGATTACATTGTCGCTCATATGATGAGCATCCTTTTATTTCAAACATGATTCCTATTTTTCCATATTTTTGTGATATACGAGGTCAAATCTCCCTTCAACTTGTTTAGATAGAATAAAGTTCTCCAAAAAATCATCACATTAGCATAATAATAGGTGAAATTTGCAAATATATGTCAATTTCGAGGAAAGAAAAGGCGAAATTTCCTTATGTTTATCATTTTTTGATGAAACAACACAATCTCGATGAAATTTCATCAAAATCTTGGAAAATAAATGAAGTTGCATTTTGATTTCTTTAACCATGAGAAATAGAAAATTTAGCTAAATTCGATGAAATTTTGCTAAAATTTGAGGATATGAGTTAGAGTCTATGAAGATCATATTCGAGGATGAGGTAAAAGCTCTATTGCTTCTCTTTAATTTTCTTAAGATTTTAATTGCATTAGTTATAGTTGTTAAAAACTCCTTTCTAACCAAGAAACTAAAGTTATATGATGTTGATGGCCTTCTATTGACAGAAGAGGCTCTCAAAAAGGCATCTGAAATAGACATCCGGTTCTGCATTACACATAACTACGGGGAAGGAAAAGCTACATGAACCAAATAGCTTTCAGAGGAAAGTCACAAAATTCACATAAGGAAGATCAAAAAAATAAGGATGTGAAGAACCTTGTTTGTTGAACTATAATAAAAAGGGTTTTTTTATCACTTGTACCCTTCTTAATTTCTGCAATATGAGTTATACCCATCCTCTTTGTATTATCATTGTTCCATTAACTTCTTACAAAATTCACAGTTCTTCAATTTTGTAAAATCAGTCATGCCCCCACTTTATCTTAAAGGGAAGGCAAAGCAATGGATTTTATAAGAAGTTTAGAGCACGAATGATAACGCAAAAAAGGGAGGGGTGTTACTAATATTACAATAGTTAATAAATGTAATGTGATAAAAATCCTAGTAAAAATATAATTATAAATAGGAATGTAATGCTCCAAGAAATTAGAAAGAGGAAAAGAATGGACATAACAGTGTATCTTACTAACAATAAGGACCACGATGTCCTATTCTATGTTGCAAATTGTACAAGTAATTCCCAGATTGCAGACTCAATTGCAATATACTAACCTATCTCATAAAAGTACATTCTTTAATTTTATGAGAAATGTGATTTTGGAAAAGTATACTTGGGAAATGGTGAGTGATGCAGCAAGCTAGTCTTACTTAAAGTTAGAAGATGAAATATCCTAAGTCAGGTAATTTGGGAGAGGGGAGGGTGTTTTTACATTGAGGACTTTGAATCCCACTGTGCCAAGAATGTGATCATAAAATTGAGAATAATTCAAAAAATTCTATGTAGAATGTCATCACTAAATGTATGAATATAACTATTCTGAAGCTTGTGAGTTGTGAAAAGCATGAGAATACATGCTTATGCTCTACCTAAGCAATACTATGCCATTGTTGTAGTCGAATCATTTTTTATGTATTTAATGGTAAGTTTCAAAGGAAGCTTGGATTAGAAAGAAGGTATCTCATTTATGTATTTTTGAAGGCATAGCCTATGTTCATATTGAGATTGAGGATAGAATGAAAACAGATTCAAAATCGAGGAAGTGTTCTTTCGTTGTCTATAGTACAAATAGTTATGGATACATATCGTGTGACTTGGAGCATTGGAAGATAGTTAGAATCGGAGATGTTATCTGAGTATGCCTTATATGTTGCCAGACTGACTAAAAAGGAGGAAGTTAAAGAGACTGATTGTGTGGAGTTTGATGAAGCTCATAAATGTACCACACTTTAGTCAAATGACGAGAATGTGCAACCTATCCCACAAATAAAGGTAAAACTCCAATATTAAGGAAGTCTAAATATTTGAGTATAAGAAATCAGCAAGCCTACTTTAAGATAGTCATCCTTCTTGAAGTATTTATTTCTAGATAACAATGGAAAGCTTGAATGATTTGATGAAACACTACATGGTAGGACAAGGAGGTCGTGGGAGCTATCAAATGAGTAAGAGATGGATTCCCTCTCATGAGGAACGAAACATGAGATTAAGTTCAACTTACTAAGGGGAAGCATGCCTCGTCAAACAAGTGAGTTTACATAGCGAAGAAAGACAATGATGAAACTATAAGATTCAAGGGTTGTCTAGTAGAAAAAGGCTTTCAATAATAAGTAGGAGTTGACTTCATAGAGATTTTTTGTCAATTGTGAAAATCTCAACCATCAAAATAGCCTTGAGCATGTTTAAACTAGTGATTTATATCTAGAATAGATGTATGTCAAGAAGACATTCCTCTACGGAGCTTGAGGAAACATATACATACATTAATCATAATGTTGTGCAATTACTAGAAAGGAGGATATGCTATGCAAACTTAGGTTAAGTCTTTGTAGCTTGAAATAGGCATCAAGGTAATATTATATGTAGTTTGATCATTTCATGACTAATACTGGAGTTCGCAAATGCCATGCAAGTCATTACTAGTAATTCAAGAAGCTTGGTATGTTTCAAATCATTTTACTATAATATATGGATGACATGTGTATCCTCTAGCAAGGAAGAGATATCAACTCTCAAGGTACTATTGACTAAGGAGATTGAAACGAAGGATCGGGGTCCTACAAAGAAGATCTTTGGAATTCAAACCCATAAAGACAATGTGAACAGTAAAGTGGTATTGTCATAGTCCAAATACATTGAGAAGTTATTATAAAGGATTCACATGGAAACTGTGAAGCTTACCCATACACCTTTAAGGATTCACTTTTTACTTTTGAAATGACAAGAGGCTTATCAAAGGAGAAGCATGCATGCATGGTTTTCACCGGACTAGAAATCTCTCATGTTGCCGGAGTTGTGACTAAATCCATGGAAAACCCTAGTAAGGAACATTGAGAAGCTGTGAAGTGTATATTATGGTATCCAAGATATACCACTAACATGGCATTATGCTATCAAAACACTAGCATATGTATTCAAGATTAATTCATATTTTATAAGGGATATTAACAGGAAAAGCACAATATGGTATGTTTTTACATTGGTGAGTGGAGCAAGTTAATTAAATATCGATATTTGGAAAGAGAGTAACCATCTTAACACCATAAGAAAATTATGGCTTAAGGATCTGAAAAAATAATCAAATAGAAACTAAAGATTATCTAAGATCCAACCATTGTCCGAGTGGAACTCATCTTGCATAGAATTATGTCTTCCTCAAACATATTAATTTAATTATTTTATTTGGAGACAAGTGGAAGATGATAAGATCGATTTGAAGAAGTTCCATACCTTGAAAAATCCTACAAATATATTTACCAAGTTTGTTATGGTGGAGAAACTAAGTATTTCGGCTTGGTGGAGAAACTAAGTTCTTTAGCTTTTGTTGGTCTTCAGACATTGACGACAAGAACAGATTTGGGCATTCTTAGCAAGATCTCTCATGGCATGAATTGAAAAAACTTATGGATTTCTTAAGAGAAACATCTTGAGAAGATACTCGAGAGACTTACTGTAGAGAAATCCACAGCATAAGTACTCCCATTGGATCACAATTTAAGTTGGGCACCGAGCAATGTCTAAGTTCAGAGGAGTAGAAGAAAGTTATGGAGAAGATTCTTTTTTTCTGAGCTATATGGTGTTTATTGCATGACATGGTTTACACTATACTTGACACTGCTCACACAATTGGAGTTTTTGATAGCTTTATCTTGAGTGATGGACAAGAGCATAGGGATGCTTTGAGGTGGATTTTGAAATATTTTCATGTACTAGCAATACAAGTTTATTCTTTGGAATAGGGAACACTGATTTTGGATGGTATGAAATACATATGGAGTTATTTGATGACAAATGTAGGATGTACAATCAATTAATAGCCAAAGCTTCGAAGATGCATGGCTTTATCTATTGCAAAAGCAAATTTTATAGAAGATCTTAAGGTTAATAAGGAGCTATTGCAGATAACGAAGTTTATGCTGAGATCTCAGCTTCATGCATAGAAGTATATCTGGCATTGTAACAGTCATAATGCAATTTATCTTAGCAAGAAATCTACTTTTCATGTAAAGTTGAAGCATACACTTTAGGTCAAGCAACGTAAACTCGAGAAGATATACGTAAAGGACAGTGACGACGAGATACGATGACAAAGAATTTGAATGTTTGATTAACTTATTATTAATAAATATATCTAAAAAAAGAGCAAAAATTGCTAGAGAGAGAGAGAGAAAGACCTCTTCAGAGCGGCTAACAGCGAAGCCAAGCTTGGTATCGGTGTCGAGGAGTCTGATCTCCACAGCATACTCTCCAGCAACAGGTGTATACCAGAGACGAACGGCCTTCACCACCCCGATATCCACACCGTGGTAATCCTCGAACCCATGAAGGCTCGAGTTGGCCAGAGTTGACAGATCGGATATCGATCCCGAGTTCACTGTTGAAGAAGCCGTGTCTCCGGATATCTTCGTCATCACAACACACATAGACAAATTGTCATACGATCCATACCATGATCATTGGTCAGCAACAACAACGGTGCACAAATAGATGCTGTAAATCTCTTTTTCTGTGGCATAGTATATATAGGCAGGCATTGATGGATTGGTCGGTTGATAAAAAAAACCCTACCTTGGTGAGCATGGCCTCGGTCTGGACATTCATGAAGACAACAGGGACCCCGGAGGCCTGGGAAGCGTTGAGCCACGCGTTGGCGCGAGCGAGGGTGTCCTCGAGGGAGTTGTAGAGCGCGCCCACGGCATCGGTGGCCTTGGGGAGGACGAGGAGGGAGAGGAAGCAGCTGGAGTTGGCGATGGGCAGGGACTCGCGCATCTTCTTGTCCCAGCTGTAGGAGACGTACCCGTCCTGGAGCTGCGCCTTGCTCAATGCACTCGCCACTCTCGAGCTCTTTGATCCTTCATTTCACAAGCATTCAGATTGTTAACATGTAAAATCACTATGAAAATGAAGACGCTTTTTAATTTGAAATAGAAAATGATTTGCGGACAATTAAGCGTGAGCAGTGGTGCCATTACCATAGGCAGATGAAGTAAAAGTAGGGATATAATTCGGATTTGTGTGAACTTGCATAAGTTCAACTTAGTTTATATAGCATATTAGAATACTTGTTTCACACGAATAAAATGTGTTCTTAGTCCCTCACATCATCTAATGATACACAATAATGATGTACATTATCTATTGTAAAATATTTTTTTTGAACGTTGTACCCTTTTGAGTTATCGTTAACGCTCATATTTATTTCATAATTAAATGACGATCCTTGGTGTCTTCGTTTGGGAAATAGCTTCAAGGATAGGGATCAGGGATGAAAATCTCATCATCTCCCTTCTCCTTCCTCGTATGAATATTCCTTTGCCCGCCCTCTTATTCGATCTTATTTCACCCTTATTCATAGCTATATTTCGCCTTACCTATCTTTATTTTACCTTATTCCTATCCTTCAAACCGAGCGCAAATGGTGCCTTTATCCAATTTATTCCTCACCTTTATTTCTTCTTATTCCCAAATCGAATGCACCCTTAGGACATGTTTGATTAGTGGGATGGGGTGGGTTGAGATATCCACTTGTGAATAGTAGGTGTTTGGATGATTACGAGGGTTGGGAGAGGGTTGAAATAAGGAATGTGATATGATATGACCTTGGTTTGTAATAGATTTCCAACCTAAGATTGGAGGGAGATACACCGAAGTACACCGGGATACCCCTGTAACCAAACCGACCTTTAGGTACCGTTTGGATGACGGGTTACCTGCGGGTTAGGGGAGTTTACCCCCCTTAACCCACATCCACATCTCTCCCCATGGGCCCCACTTTATTCTTTTTTTAAAAAATTAAATAAATCAATTTCACATTATCAATCCTATCAAAAAATAATATATTATAACATCATATTATATAAAAATTATAAACTACTCCACTTCTACTCACTTTTCCAAACTTCAATACAATCACATCACAATAACTACTCACTTTTTCAAACTTCAATACAATCATATCACCTCAAACCCACTTCTAACCCACCCCTCAGTTTAACCCTTTATCCAAACACCAAAATCCAAAAACAGGTTACCCTCTAACAATTTAACCCGCCTTAACCCGCCAACCAAGTGCTCCCGTAAATACTTGCACATCTACTGCTAAGTTCATTTGGTCAACATGTTATAAAAATGACTAAGGATTAACGTACAATAAAAAAATCTATGAATCATATTTATTTATTGTCTCTCCTTTTTTTTTTGCATCACATCTTCGAGCTCCCTCCCTCTCGGTGCAGCAACATCAACCCAGCCCTCTCCTTCTTGTCCACCCCTCATTCCTCCTCTGGCGCCTGGGCGGACGGCGGACCTACTTTTATTGGGACCGGGAACATGCCCCCTTGTTTTATTATCTCCATTTATAGACCTTATAATATTTACTTTACCAATAGATAATAAATGTGCCTTTCCCACCTCCATCCTATGGGAGTGAATCTTGTGTTGTACCATAACAATAGAGAGCAGCTCCATCACAATCAAGCGTCGTGCTGCACATAGAGACCCACCACAACCGTGAGTGTGGATCCTCTGCGGCAGTGTTGTAGTGCTGTAATGCACTACAGCCGCTCGAACATGATCGAGCGGCTGTAGTGCATTGCAGCACTACAGCTGACAACCCAAGCCCCACAAGTGCCACAACCGTGAACCCATGCATGATCGAACAATTTCCCGCTGTTACAGCACTCTGCCGTACAGCAGGAAATCCAAGCTCCCATCCTATACTTGCTTGCTTGCTTGTTGCACAGTTGTTCCATTCTTTCCAACCCCAATTGTATATCGATTAAATCAAAATAGTGGAATGTAAAGTGACCTATTAAACAACAAGTCAATCGAATCATAAGCGTTACTCATTCCACTTGATCAAATTACTTAAATTACCTTAGTTCTTCACGTCATTACTCAACCAATCGAATCATCACCACTCAAATCATTTTCGATTAACATTATATAACATATCAACATTCATTTATTGAATTAAAATAAATCTATATGAGATAATATTTATAACATCGAAAATAGGAGAGAAGCGGACAATAAATAAGAGAGATGCGGACAATAAACTACACCACTATAATTAACATTACACCTGGTCCCAACTACTCGACTCCAATTTCTATAGACCACAATCAGCGCACCTAATTCTCTCCATTTTCACCGAAAGAATCCAGTTAAATACTGAAGCCATAAATGTTGATATCTTCACCAATTCAAGTTCAAACATATCATTTCAAATGAGCAAGGATCCTCTGTTGGGCAGCAGAGGCCTGATGTACCGCGTGGGCCGCTCGATCATCATGATCGAGCGGTTCACACGCAAAGGGCCACTTTAACCCTGAATTCGTGTGAACCGCAGCTCACGTGGTACAGCAGACTCTGCTGGCCAGCAGTGGCAGAGCCAGGATATTTTTATAGGAGGGGCCAACAAAAAAATGAGAAATTTCCTTGCTCGATGCCGTGGAAATGAGAAAAAGGAGACCACGTGTTAGCATATCCTATTTCTTGCTACAATATAACCGGAAAAAAGAAGGTGTTGCATTGTTGATGCATTCATTAAAAAAATTTAGTATTTGATAGCAAATGATTTAATATTAGCGGTCATATCTTTCATAATCAAATATATAATAGCAAATATTGTTTATTGTTTGATTCTTTACATGCACAATGAATATCATTTATTGCTATATTATTACCAATAATTATATAACAATAGTTATAGAATTTTTTGTCTAAAAATTGCTAGATTAATAATGATTAAAATAAATGTACACAAAGAGTAAAAGTCAATAGATCATTGTCATTATACAAAACTTAAGCAATGAATACACCATTTATTGTGAATAATAAAAAAAGATAACTTCACAACGGATAATATTGATATGTTATGGATATCTATAACTATTCATTACCATTAGTCAATTTTGTTGTAATAATTTTATGTTGCCGTAGAGATGGTAAAAACAAGAAAACATGTATTCGCTACAATTAAAATTGGCCTAAGGCATGAACAATTTACTACCCGGTGTCATATCTTCCGTAGCTATAAAACACAAACAACAAATATTACTCGTTGCTCCATACTTTTAATTTTCTTGTATTCTTTGTTGTATTTCTCACGATAAATCATGTAACAAAGGTGTTATGTTGTCTTTTTTCCTATTCATTGGAAAAATTGTCATTACAAGAACCTTTAATAAAGAATTTAACATTCATTGCTAGTTACAAAGAACCAAAATTCCTTGTTATAATTTTAAAGTTAAATGATGTGGTAATGAATAGTCAAATTATTGATTATCTTATGTCAATTTTGCTGCAGCAAGTATACTCCTTTATTTACAAACTCGTTAAAAACATGTTAGTTTAAATTATCTATAAAATATTTCTTTGATTATATGCATGTCGTAGTGTGCGTTCATTGTGTCTTTAATATATTGTTATTATTTCTTATGTATATTATAATGCAAGTTTCAAATTTATAGACTAATCGAAATAACATCAGTTATTTACGTAACACTTTCTATTGCCTATTTTCTTTTTATAAAAAATTTAAAATAAGATTCACATCATATAAGGTCATATATATTGTAAACTACCATATCCTTCCTTTCTTTGTATTACTGCGTATTTATATTCTCGTATATTCATACATTAAATTGAACGTTTATGCATAGTGTTATAATGACAACTCAACTATAGTACAGAAGGAAGTAATATTGAATTTTAAAAAGTAACCTCCCGATCAAATCGTCAAAGTAGGATTATGAATCATGAAATTAAAGCTAAAGAAAAGAAGAGCTCGAGGGGAAGTCACGAAGAGGTCATCCTTGTATCCAAACGACGCCTTCTTGTTTCCCGTATAGATTACTGAGGAAGAGATACCCATCAAGTCCGTGACTCCTCACTCTGTTTCCTAGAGGCACGAGAACCAAAGCACCTCCCAAAGGAAATGGTAAATAGGCGGGGGAAGCTGGAAGGAAAAACGAAAGAATTGAGTAGGCGCTTGAACCTGCAAAATGTGAAGGGCAAAGAATTTCCCAAGCACCGTCGAATCATGGAAGGTCGAAGAGCTACAGCCTATGTATTTTTTATTTTGGGAGGGGGGCCATGGCCCCCACCCGCCCCCTTTCCCTCCGCCCATGCTGGCCAGTAGAGGAGCTGCTCCCCATTTCAAATATTGTATATTCCATTTGTTTAAACTTTATCAAAATCATTGCATAACATATATATATATATAAGCAGGGCAGAAATAGGAATTTCATCAAGGAGAGGTCGAGTATACAACTATTATGTATGGTCAAAAATGGAAAATTATATGTATTTTCGAACGATACTTTTAAATAGAATTAATATTTTAAAATGAACCTCCTTCAATCTTAATAAACGTAAATTTAAATCTAATATTAATGTTAGAATTTCAAATGGATTGGTGGCTATTTTTAAAATTGAATAAATATAGTAATTTAAGCCTCTCTAAATCCATCCTAAATTGACTAAATTATCAAGTGAAATTTTGAAACAAAAAAGTTCATGGTTAAACGGAAACAATAAAATTTATATTATTTACAAGAAGTACTAAAAACAATGGGAGAGATAAATAAACTCGAATACGATTTTATATCAAATTATTTTGATACTTTGGAAGTGATTGGATAAATCATATAAAAGAAGGTAAAATTGATGAGATGAAATTCAAACCATGGTCTCCACAATAATAGCCATGCCACTCTACCACTTAACCATTTACTGGTCCTGCAACCTTTCTCTAACAACATTAATTATAATAAAGTTGAGGAAGGATCGTAATAAAACTTAATACATTGTACAAGTGATGTATAATAATCATGGGGGGGCATCCTCCCCCCATAATATATACTAATTCTGCCCCTGTATATAAGGTAAAATGAGGTTGTCCCCTACGGGAGCTAACTTAGATATCCAGCATCATTTTGCTCATTTTTTATTTTTTCAAAATTCCTTCCGTGTATTTTCATCAATATATCCCTATATTATGTCACTCAAATTTTACGTGAAACTGAGATTCCTACAGCCTCCATCTAGAAGGATCGTTTTAGCAATTCTGTTACCGTTTTAGCAATTCTGAATATTCACAGTGCATGCGTGCATGCGTGTTCTTTTATATAAATGGATTTGAATGTGGTGCCGAATCACTGAAAATTTAATTTGTGATATTTGTTTAATGTTATACATTTTGACGTTCATGTCCTACAAAAGGCACTTTTAAAAAGTATTATTTTTTGGGTTTGTATCAGTTGTGCTCCTCTGAGATATTGCAATATCAGTTATGCTCCTTCCTTTTTTGGAATATCAGTTGTGCTCCAACCTTCTTGCAAAATTCACAGTTCTACCCTTCTATTAAGTTAAAGTAAGGGCATAATTGATATTACAAAAGGGCAGAATTGTGAGTTTTGTAAGAATGCACAGGTACAACTGATATTCCAAAAAAGAGAGGGGCATAACTGATGTTGCAATATCTCATAAGAGCACAACTGATAAAAACCTTTGTTTTTATATATGTTTGTTTGAACGATCACTTGATTTTTTTTCTGCGCTTAGCAAAGGATTTATTTTCATAGGTAGTTTATTAATTCCGAATCGAGTTATGTCTATTATAAATATTGTTGGCGTAATTTGTATTATTGCGGTACCGATCAAAAAAATAGTTGTAGCTACTGGACGACGAAACGGATTTCGGAATTTATTGACATTCTCCAAAAAAAAGGTACTGTGAATAATCCTAATGGTACTGAAACCATTAAAAGAACACCTAATTACTTATTTGGTACTGTACGAAGTATTTGAAATACAGGAAAGAAGTACCATTCGGGTAATATTTCCAAAGGAGTTGCAAAAGGATCTGTCGGTTCACCGATCATTGACGGTTCTAGAACCGTTAAGCCTACGTTACATGCTATAGTACCTAGAATTACTACTGGAAAAATATATAAAACGTCATTGGGTCATGCGGGATCTCCGTAATAATTATGTCCCTCAAAGTAGAGAGAGAGAGCCCAGGTTGCCCTCTCGCTTTCTCTTGCCTACTCGACTCTACTTCTCCGAAACGGGAAAACCGGCCTATTTGGTTGCAGGGTTGGGCAGGGTTGGGTTGAGCAGGGATACCCCTGTGAATAGTAAACTGTGAGGAGGATTGGGTTGTTTGGTTGGAGGGTTGGGAAGTGTTGGGCCAACCCAACACTTCCCAACCCTGCAACCAAACAGGCCCCACGACTCGGACTGTTTTGAACGTACAATTCAAGCTAAGCGGTTTCTGATTATATGTCTACCTATAACTCAACGGTATAATCTTAAATATTAACGCTTTGGATCGGAAAGAGCTTCCACATATTTTTGATGTATTAGGCACCTACTTAACCCCACTGTAACTTCCAATGGATCCCTAAAAATAAATACCTATAGGAAACATGCCCTGCCAATTATGTAGAAATCCACTTCCTGGCTCAAAATCTATTAATCTAATTTTCTAGAAGACGCTTATTTTATTTTATTTCCAAATTGCAAAAAAATAACGCAAATATGCCACACTTGTTATTCAAGTTCAAATAATATCGTTTTTTTGCCGAACCACCAGCAGATAATGTGTATGTATCTTCTATTGTTTCTACAAATAGATTCCTTTAAGATGACTTATTTTTTCAAAAACTTGCAATCTTAATACATTTAGTTTATTACTGTGCCCTATTTATTAGTGTATAATTAGTATATAATTTTGAGTACGTCACTACCCATAGTCATGTCCGACTTGGCCTTCCCCTTCTTACAACCTCTTTGTAGATTTCCCGGTTAAAATGGCATCATCCACTTGTCCTTTTTCTAAAAATTTATTAAGTGATATTCTAAACTTCTAGAAATCTCTTGAGAAAATGAGGCTCCCATTCTCTAGAGATTTCTCAAGATAACTAAATGTAATTCTGTAGAATATTCTTGCATACACTCAACTCCAATTTTACAGAGAATTCCATACTCTTCAAGGCCATTGGAGAACAAGTATAAATAGACATTAGGAGCCATTCTGTTGAGGCATCAAAGAAAGGAAGTAAGTAAATCAAGTGAGAGATAAAGAGAAGAAAGGCATGAAGCAAGTGAGCGAGAGAGAAGTTTGATTAGTCTTAGAAGATAGAGATCTCTAGAAATAAGGGCATTCTAATAAGGATAATAGAAATTACATATTGGTTATAATGAGTATTGAGTTGCAGTGTCATAGACGCTGTAACTCCTTTAACAATATTGAGTATTGGTTGCATAAGATGCAACATTCGCATTGGATGCGAGCACTGTTACTAGGAGATATGCAAGTATCGTAAAAGGACTTAGCGTAGTCTCTCTCGGGAACAAATGACTAGTCTGCTTACCTAGCTATTTTTCTAAATAGCTTATGATTAGCACATGAGTGTCGTTTTAAAATTTAGCCCATTAATGACTCTTTGGGCTAGTGGGAGACTGTTGAACATGCAAGCCCACGGTAAGTCATTATGCAATAAATGATATTGCAAATATCATTCCATGATCTGAAATGAAGAATAATTATTTGCATAATAGGTCCCTTAGTACAATTAGGGTTATATACTATGGTCATATTAATGAGCATATAGATGTTGACTCAAATGTTGAATCATAGAGACTGGTGCTTGGGTGATATATAAAGAGTTAGATTGAGAACTCATCAAGCACTGTCAAATGATTGTTAATAGAGGATCTCCAATCTGAGTAGGAGATGTCAATCCTTTCTCTAATGGGTTGATATCTAATCGGTCTCTTGATGCAGGTCCTCTAGATAGGAGTAGAGATTTGGAGGTGTTAGATGAGTTAGGGCAAAGAGTTGACTTAACGAGATCGATATAACCAAGACCTGTGTTGTATGCTGTCATGATATAGGCACACATCCTCTGACCAGAGACATATGTGTTACTATATGTCTGAGTATGTACATTGGCAGACCGATAAGTTGATGATCTAATTAAGGTCAATACACCGGCACGTTGGTCTGCATATATGGGCATATGAGTAATGCGATCTCTCAAAGGGATCATATAGGTTCATTACTAAACGGGAATATATGAGCTCACTCATGAGGTATTGGGAATCAAATTCTGTACACTGTCATCTTGCTTTGAAAGCTTGACTTAATTTGTAGGTTTTATATATGCTTTAGGAAAGTATATGATCAATACCTAGATATGATATATGCTTTTAGAAAGTATGTGATCAGTACCACTCTCAATAATCAAATGAGAAACTTGATGATAAAATCCCAAAGAAGACAATCTAAATTGATCTGAAACTTTGGGTTTATTCTCGATCTTCCAGTATGCAGGATGCACATGTATTAGGAATACATATGTGTGAAGTGATCATAAACGATTGTATAACCATTACACTTCCATTTCGAGGGAGTGACAAAACATGTATGTATTGTAGTGACTCCTCTTAGTAGAGAAGTAATCTAATCTTGGTTCAAATGTTGGACAATGATCTGAATGCGATTCATATGCAATGAGAAGATTAGATTTACGATTTTGATTTAAATCAAACATCTGTGGGAGGTCTCCGAGATCTGGATTTTGAGATATGATCTCAATCCAAGTCACTATACATTTAACATACAATCGTCATGTCCTTATCTCTAAGTATCCATGGAGAAATCGCATTATTCTTGAAAGCGTTCAAGAGTAATTCCATTATTGATAATATATCTAAGCATTAGGAATTTGATAATTAAATGTGCTTTAATTATAATAATATGAATGTGATTCATGTTATTTAGATAAATGAGAATGGTGATCTAAGATAACTAAATGTGATTTAATTACCAGGGATATGAATAATGTGGATAGCACTATCATATTATTTATACATATATTATAAATGTGATTTATAATACATTAGAAAGATTATTATAAATAGTATATACAAATTAATTATTGACGTGAATTGGATTCACATTGGAAATTAAATAGAGATACAATTTACATTTTATTTTGTGTTGTGAATATGATTCGTAATTATTTATTAGCATGATTGCAATATTCACAAAATGAATTTTAAATTATTTTTGTGAATTAATTTATGACAAAGTTGTTGTAAATATATATGAATGGTTATATTAGAAGGCCAACACCAACCATTTAATGGATGGTGGACGGCCACCCTTTGACTTATTCTTAAGGGTGATTGTCCTCCCCATTTTAGGAAGGTGGGTGGTCTCATTCCTAATCCTTCTATGCTAATTGATTTAGTTCAAATTAAATTATGTTGATTATTCAATATATTAAATTTAATCTAAATTAATTTTTGTTGTATTTTTCCAAATAATCATGGCCATTTAATAGAAACACAAATCAATCTCATCAATTTATTTTATGTTTCACTTAGATTATGATCCATGAACTCCCAAAATATTATAAAAGAAGAGGAAACCCTAGCTCTTCTTTTAGACTACATTTATGCAACTCTCTCTCTCTCTCATTCTCATACTACATGACCCATCTCTCTCACTCTAAGTGGTTGTACACTTTGTGTCTTAGAGAGAATTGTCATCGTCACTACGTCGTCATGTCACCGCTTCGATTGTTCATGGATCTCTGTCTCCGTCGGTATGCCTCGCTCGTGAAGAAGACATCGGATCTCGTGAGATAAGATCAAGAGATTCGTCGCTTGGATAATCATCTTGGATTGCGAGAAGCTTGCATCTCATCAACGCGCTCGCAAGCATCTCCTCTGTTGGATCAGACTTGAGACATGATGTCTCTTTGTTTAGAGACTCGATCACAACTACGCGTCAAGTTGTAACCCTAATACTTGTTTGTGGTTTAGTTGAACGTTTTAAGAAGGGTTCTCAGATCATATGGTTTCATCATTTTAATTTTTTAGAATTTTTTTGTCCCAAGCAATTAGAGACTAATCTCTCACGATCACATACAATGGGATCTTCATGCTTCCGTGATGTGCTTAAGGTTCTTCCCATAACCTTCAACCTAAAGCTTCTATCATTCAAGATATTCACCCATTACATGAAGTACATCAGTCTTAATAGCTTGATGAATGGCACGTTAGTTCACACTCCATTAACTCCTTCGAGAGAAAGGATGATTTCATGCTATTTAGTAAAATCTCATCCATCCTATAAACTAAGATCTCTCCAAAATGTTTATATGGGGGTGGTAATGAACACAACAACAATAATGCATGATCTTCATGTTCAATATTTTCTTTGATGTTTTATAACTTAAATATCATAGATCTAAAGGCATCTAGATGAGATTTAATAAATGTACCTTCGTCTATATGAAGAATAAAGAAAAGTTGCTTGAGATGCTAGTGATAGACAAGGGTCTTCATTATATACCGGATTTCAAGCTTCAACCACTTACCCATTGTGGAGTTCTACTTCATGACATTGTGAAGAAAATCATTCGATACGCAAAGTTGTGTATTTACCTTAGACTTTGCATCCATATCTTCTTTCTCTTGAGTAAACCTTTCATGCATCTTCTCCGGACCTCTCATCACCTTTGCTACAATTTGTTGGATATCCATCAATTCCATCTTGACCTTCCACACTGCTTTGATCAAAACTTCTCGATATCGATTCATCACTATCGTGGGTGTTAAATTAGATTAAAAAAGGGATATTTACACCCATAACCCTGAGTAATCCTGTAATTACCCCGGAAACCCTCTATAAACACGAATTACACCCAAGACCCTGAATAATGTTTAACCTTTACATGGTATGACCCTGTGTCAAGTTCCATCTTAAGATTCTGTTAACTTTGACGGGAAAAGTTAAATGTTAACTATTTTGCCCTTCGAGCACATTATATTTATAATGTGATGCCATTCTTTATATCAACAAAAACTCCCCGGTTAATGTAAAGCTCGCCGAGTGAAGCAGGGAGCTCCCCGGTTATCCGGTTGTTCTCCAGTATCAACCGTTGGATGTTTTGGAGGCCTCCGATGGACTCCGCAACATACCGCTCAGCTCATTCTCCGACGCACGGAGGAAGCGGAGGGAGACCATGCCAGAGAATGCGGAAGGGATACTATCCGTGAGGTGATTCTGGTTGAGGTACATTATCACCAATTTGGACAACTTGCCGACGGAGGCGGGGATGGCACCGGTGAGCTGGTTGTCAGAGAGGTCAAGGTAATTGAGCTCCCGGAGCCTCCCGATGGAGTCGGGTATGCTACCGGAGAGGTTGTTGCTGCCGATCAGGAGCTTCGTCAGCTTCGTGAGCTTCCCGATAGAAATGGGTATCTCACCGGTAAACCGGTTATTGGATAGACCCAATTCTGTCAGCCGGGCCACAGAACGAAAGGGCGGGATGTTGCCGGAGAGGAAGTTGGAGTCGAAGTGGAGCTTCTCGAGGTGAGTGAGGCCGCGGAATATTGCGGCGGGGAGGGGACCGACAAGCGCATTGGAGTCGAGGAAGAGGTGGGTGAGGTTGCGGAGGCGGCCAAGGGAGGAGGGGATGGGGCCGGAGAGGCGCTTGAGGTTGCTGAGATCGAGGATGCGGAGGGAGGTGAGGTTGGAGAGGGCAGGGGGAGGGCCCCGGCGAGGAATGTGTCGATCGGGAAGTCATCGACTCAGCGGGAGAGGGGACCTGGGAGGGAGAGGGAGGTGACACGGCCGGAGGAAGGGTCGCAGGAGACGCCGTCCCACGAGGAGCAGCAGTCGGAAGAGGGGGACCAAGAGTGCAGGAGGCCAGAGGGGTCGGTGGTGACGGAGGACTTGAAGGCGAGGAGGGCGGCACAGTCGGCGGGGTGGCAGGGAGTGGAGAGCGGGAGGAAGAGGAGGAGGAGAAGTAGAATGGCAGACATGGGAAGGTGATGAACTGAACTGGACAGTGGAAGTGGGAGTAAGCGGTAGTAACAAATGATAAGGAGGAGGACTGCTACCAGTACTCCCCGCCCGCCCTCCCCGCACCCGATGTCGAGCCCCACCACCGCCCAGCTCCTGCCCGCCCAAGCCCCCCCGCCCCCACCCCTCCCGTGCCGCCCCACCTGCCCGCCCCCCGCCCTTCGTCCCTGCCACACCCGGCACTCCCACGCCGCCCTCCGAACCCCCCTTTCCCTCCCCGCGCCGCCCCCCACCCCCAGGTCTACTCCCCCCCGTGCCGCCCTCCAGCCGGACCCCCGTCGCCCACCTGCGTCCCCCCCGTGCCACCCTCCAGCCGGACCCCCATCGTCCACCTGCGTCCCCTCTGTGCCGCCCTCCAACAAGGCCCCCGCCTGCAATTTCCCGGCATCTCTCCGCCCCCCTTCCATGACCGCAAGCTTCGGACGAAACCCTCCACCGTGGAAGACATCCCTCCTCCAGCACCTGCCTTCCTTGAGTCTTTTTTTTATTTAATATTAACCATTTGATCCATGTTAGGTTAGATTAACTCGATGATGTGGTTGAGTTAATGGTTGAAACTAACGGAGGGTAATGGATGTGAGACGGAGTAAGTATTCGAGGTTTCTCATGTAATTCGTGATTGCGTAGGGTTTCTGAGGTAATTACGGGATTACTCAGGGTTATAGGTGTAAATATCCCATTAAAAAATGATATAATTATTATACAAGTCTGCAACGCAATGTAAAAGCTGCCAACTAAACAGAACTTTTATAGGACTCTCAAATGTATACATGAAAAATCACCAATTATATGGATACAATACCAGTTTGATAAGAAATGATCCAAGCAAACAAGCAATTGTATAATGAAGATTGGGATTTAAGTTGAAAACCTCACAGATGTAGTGGGGAAAAAGTACAAGCAAAGAGATTTCACTACAAAGAACATCAGAGTACACGATATAGAAAATCCTAGGAGGTGACATGCTCCTGGAATTAGACTCTCTTAAAACCCACATCTTATTCTAAAATAAGTATATATAGTACATGATAAACAAATCCATATCAGGTCGGTCAAAGATCCATTTACAAAATGTATTGGATCTTGATCGGGTTGAGTCTTCAAGGTATATCTCAACATACAAAAATATAATATTTACATATACAGATACACAACATGGATAAAGGTCCAACCCTCTCTCTTCTTTTTCTTTCAAAAAAACATTCAATATCATCTTTTTTATTATATAAAAAATAGTATATAATGCTATAATTTATATGAAAATAATGTAAATTACCAACCTACTTTTTAAAGGGGCAATGCAAGAAAATTAACCTAAGGCAAGGAATAATCTGAATATTCATTGCCATATCTTCCAATGTTGTATTCGTTGTTAAAGGTTCATATTGTGATGTTCCGTTGACTTATTTGTTAAAATTTATATTAATTGTTGCTAAATTTAACAACGATCAGACGAAAAACTCAACTAATAACATTGTTATATGATTCATTGTAAGGAATATGGAAATAAATATATTCCTTGCGAATTTAAAGAAGTAACTATGTAATATATGATAACAAATATTAAACTATTGATTACCTTAATAGCCCGTTCGGATGGAGGTTTAACCCCCCCCCCCTCGGGAGTTGACCTCTCAAAACCCCGCCTTTTCTCATATTGTGGGTATACTCTCTCTTCTTTATTTAAACATTAAATAAATTATTTTTCTTTCATCCATTCTATAGAAAAATAATATATTATTCTATCATATCATATAAAATTTATAGGCTACTCAACTTCTATTTACTTTTCTAAACTTCAATACAATCACATTACAATAACTATTTACTTTTCCAAACATCAATACAATCACATCACGACAAATTCACTCAACCCCTAACACTCTATCCAAATACTCAAACACAAAAACGATTTACTTTCCATCAATTTAAGCCAGATAACCAAACTCACCCTAAGGTAATTTTGATGTAAATATGAAGGTACGATGGTCACTAGCTGCCCTCTTTCCATCCGCCCACGTCCGATAGATTGGATCTTTTTAGTCCAATCTAATATTGGTGTCGATTCAATGCACGGCCGCCGATTTGATTAAAGAAAGTCAATATACGGGTCTAAATTAAAACACAGATGGGACACCTTACTAGCCAGCTGTACAATCTCTGCGGGACATCACGACTCCAAGCATGACATTATTTTCTCCAGCAACACTCTCTACCTTCCGGAGCTGTTCGATTTTGATTGAGCGATTCTCACGGATTCGTATGATTCGAGTACATAAAAGTGTAAATTCGTGAGAATCACTCGATCAAGATCAAGCAGCTCCTGAAGGTGCAGTAAAGTTTGCTGCAGTCCATGACACAACAAGCGATCATCTTCCTCTAATGGGACTCCCCCAAAGTCCATTTCAAGCAGCTAATCAATAATCATCTTTAAGATGACAAAGCCTATGACTAATGTCTTTTCTTCGTCGGCCACAAAACTATCAATTTTTCAAAATCATGTCAGCGATGTGTGGCCTCTAAGGGCCCGTTAGGTAACCGGGTTGTCCTCCGTTACCCTTGGGTAACCCGATTTATTCTTCTCTATTCTTGGGTTGGAATTCCATCACAAATCATAGTGACATCACGTTCTTTATTCCAACCATTTTCAACCCTCGTAACCATCCCAAACAAGTACTATTCACATTAAGTTACCCAAACCCACCTCAACCCAGCAACCAAACAAACCCTAAGGGTGCGTTTGGTTGGCGAGTTAAGGCGGGTTAAACTGGTAGAGGGTAACATGTTTTTGGATTTTGGTGTTTGGATAGAGGGTTAAACTGGGGGTGGATTAGAAGTAGATTTGGGGTGATATGATTGTATTGAAGTTTGAAAAAGTGAGTAGTTATTGTGATGTGATTGTATTGAAGTTTGGAAAAGTGAATAGAAGTTGAGTAGTTTATAATTTTTATATGATATGATGGTATAATATATTATTTTTTGATAGGATTGATGATGTGAAATTGATTTATTTATTTTTTTTAAAAAAAAAAAGAATAAAGTGGGGCCCATGGGAAGAGATGGGGATGTGGGTTAAGGGGGGTAAACTCCCCTAACCCGCAGGTAACCCGTCATCCAAACGGTACCTAAGTGTATAGATGAGCATTGGGTTCGCGGATCTGACCCATAACACGATTCGACTCATAAGTCCGCCTGAAACTGTGATCAATTTCTATCTGGCTAGGCTCAAGTCAAAAATTTGGCTCATTAATTAAAAGGGTCGGGCATGAGTTGATCTTGATCCAAACCCATTAGTCCACAAGCCCGGTTCAATAACATTTCATATATAATAATATATAATCTCGAATTAGTACAGTGCAGTTTTTATATTATCACCAATCTTTACTGCTGCATACACATAATCATATATCTTCTTCTCTTAGAACAAACTCGTGATTATGATTGTCTCATTATCTTCATCGTAACATCAATTTTCTCACTTTATGATAAGTATCACTTATTTCACTGTTTCTTATATGTGTATTTCGTATAATACACTCTATTTTATTTGTAAATCGTTAGTATTGAAAAAATGATTCACATATCAATAACTCTCATATACAAATTCATCATTATTGTTCTGTTAATGCAAATGGACCTGTAATCACTCATTTTTCTTCTTCATGTTCTGACCTGATTTTTTTAATGGGCCAACCCATCTTGAACCCGAGCCATATTAATCAAGCCGGCCGGACTGTGAACTAAGGACGAGAAAAATTTTAGACCTCAACCTAACCAACGGTCAGTTAATTTTATTAGATCCTAGGTCAGATCACCTTGGACCGGAAAGGATCCGCTCCAATGCTCATCCCTATTTAAGAGGATTATATGGATGGTATCAACATAAGTCAAGATGCACCAAACATAAATTATTTGCTGTATAATATTAACCCGAAATGTCGTGACACCAGTTAGGTCTAACATAAATAAAAACTTTAATAATATAGATATTATGATCGTTGTATATCGCATATGACCACGCATTATAGCACGACATGGTAAGATGTAAAGCTATTACTGTATGAACTAGCGTTAATTTGATGAGAAGTTTCTGTAGTGATTTACTTGCTTTGCTTAGTTGACAAGTTCTTCTCGAGCCAACTTAAATTTAGGAAAAAGAATAAAGACGATTCCTTCAAATTTCTGCAGATTAACCTACAGATTCAAGTAATCCTTCGTACCTAGATATAAAGTCATGACATGAACCGTAGCCCCCAATTTAAAATGCAAATGAGTTTCCTAGGGAAAATAAGATCTCTGAGTCACTTTCCAACATGAAAATAATAATAATAATAATAATAGATAAGTTAGAAAGTAAAGCTAACACTGCTCAATATTAACATTGTCGTATTTTCTTGCACTGTTGATAGGCAACAATTCAATATGCATGCCCTGAAAAAGGGTTATTTTATTATTTACCAATAGCCAATTTAGGACTTTATCGAAATCCATCTTATATGTTGGAATATTATGAACGAGATGATTGGATTAATTATGTTCAATGCATCAGAAGACTTGAGAAGCATGCTTTTCATTGCATGGTTTTTGCGGGACATGTACGCACTACCAGGAAAACAAGCTATGGCTACAGAATTATGCTCATGGATTTGAAGTTTGTGGCCACAAAATTGGACTCTGGCCACGACACATCATGCCCAGTAGCTGTAGTTACAAGTCTTGTCACGAGAGTTCTCTAACCACGAATATACCGTGGACACTACAAGTGACCACAGAGTTTGTCGTGGCCACAACTCTTATATGAAAACTTTGACCACGGATTGTAGCTACGAGAAACTAGTGGCCACGGAATTATCGTGGCCAGCCGTAGCCACATTACGTGGTCACAACTCATTTTTCTTGTAGTGACGTGAGTCTGACTCGGGTTCATTGTAAAATAAAAATAGCTAATTATAACTTTTTAACATAGGCATTCTGTGTTAAAGAGAAAATCAAGATATAGTGGTGATAAATGTAAATAAGGGTAAATTACAAAAAAAGGGACTGATCTTACATGGATTCCAAAATTAGGGAACAATCTTTATTTTGTAACAAATAGGGGATCAAAGTTTAACTTAAAGTTTCAGTCCCCTACGCCGTCAATGGGCGGCTCAATCCATGCCTTTCGTCGACGAAATTACCCCTGATTGTTTTTCATCTTCCCTATTTCTACCCTTAGCCAAACATAAGGGGAGGAGGATGACGACAACACACACCCGGACCACCACCCCGAACACCGCGAACGTCACGATCCTCTCGCCTTCCCTCTTTGCCGCCACCGGCACCAACGCCAGCACCCCTCCCAGCACCACCGACTGCCGCAGCAATTACTTCTCTCTGCTTGTGAGCTATACGTGCTTTGATGGGCTGGGAGGGGGTTCGGGGGCGCTGCTCCTCGTGGTTGTTTAACTATGGCTTGGCTGACCTGAGCCTTGTGGCGTGAACGGAGGCTCGGTGGTCGTGACGTGGAAGGGTACGAGCCATAGGATGGCAACATGGAATTTCTATCCTACAGCAACTGTAGGTCGACTAAGATGGTTGGGGTTTGATAGATTCACCCATCTCTGATGTGTAGAACACTCTAAAGCAATCCATTTCTTCCTCAAGCCGTAAGATGCACAATGAAGTTCAAATCAATGGAGGAAATGGCATTGAACGACCCTTGTTCTCGAGCGACCTGATGGGTTTTGGTTTGCTGGAGCATGGAGTAGTTCTACGAGTTGGCAGATTGAATAGGAGGATGTGGGGGAAGTTGTTTCTGCAAAGTGGGTTCTACGTGAAAAGCTCCTCTCTTCTCTTCCTAACTACAGTCGGCGAGAGGTGATAGATATCGAAACTCTTGTTTCGATCTACGATGGTTCATCTCGGTGAAGGAGTATCCCTTTAGGATGTTGATTGCAGGTTGGAACTATGGCAATGACTTTGACGGTCCATACGGAGGTCGTGATGAGCTAAGATGCGCGCAAGAAGCTTAGGATCTCGTCTCCACCTCAATCGACACACCAACGTCAGCACCACTGACTGTCGCGACATCGCCGCCACCGAGTTCCTCATGCACGTCGAGACGACGATGAAGGACGTGAGGGGATAGTGACGTTCGCGGTGTTCGGGGTATGCGCATTGGCATCATCCTCCTCCCCTTCTATTTGGGTGAAGGTAGAAATAGGGAAGGTGAAAAACTAAATCAAGGTAATTTCGTCAACTAAAGGCATGGGTTGAGCCGCCCATTGACGGTGTCGGGTCTTAAAACATTACGTTAAACTCTGATCTCCTATTTATTACAAAATAAAGATCATTCCCTAATTTAGAAATTCATGTAAAGATCGGTCACTTTTTTGTAATTTATAACCCTTTAAATAAACCGAGACTGAGATTGAAACGACAACGTCATGAAAAAAGTTGGATTGGGTTGGATAATGAAATCAAATAGATTCAATTGGATGATAATGTCATCATCTTTTAAAACCGAATGAAATTGGACTAGCATTAAAAATGATTGATCCGGCTAACTAAATCGAAATGAATCAAAACATGTACAAATTAGGCACTCGGATACACTTGAAATAGATATAAAATAAGCAAATAATGTAAATATCTTACTTTATACATAAAATATTTTCGTTGTTATCCAACAATAAATATTTTTCGATATTAAATTAAAAACTCTATAGAGTAACAATAGTTTAATCATTTTTTATCCAACTCTTTCAAGAAATTAAGGTGGAGTAATTGGTTTGTCTCTAATAGGTAAACATAGGTCATAAGTTCAACACCCATCATTGATATTATCATTTTGAAACAAATTCAAATTTGAATAGTGTTTTAGAGCATTTTGAAACAAATTCAAATTTGAATTGTGTTTTAGAGGTTTAATTTCGATTGAACTAAATTAAATCATGTTACAAATAGTCAATTGAACCGATGATCCTACCAAAAATACATCCCGAACCATCAAGATCGATCAACCAGATCGATCTAGTCCTAGTTCACCGGTGGAATCTATAGGTCTGATTTCAATATCATTGCTCAAAAATACGTGTTTATACTTTTGTACGAGGAATACGATGTATGCAAAAATAATAAATAATACTTGCGTGAAACAGAAATTACATATTTTTTAATGCGAACATTAAGATGTGCCTAGAATTACAAGATTGCACATTAAATGACCTTTGACGCACCCGATCCACATCCCAACCTATGCCCCACGATACTGTTGTAGTAAACGCCTACATGTTGCTACAAAGGAAGAGATTTTTATTCGGCGGATCTTATAAATTATGCCAATTACCTCTATGATCTTTAAAACAACCTAAACTTGTCAACTCTTATCTCATAAACTCTGCGGTTAATCTGTTCAAAGTTCGTGAAGTTTCTTGGGATAATTTGCAAGTTCGATGAGGTAATTACGTTATGCAAAAGATCGTAAAGATAATTTAAAAGTTTATTGAATATACCAGGTAAAAAAGACAATAAAAATAGATAAAAGTTCCATCTAATTATTTTTTTGCAGAGGAAGAATGTAAAAGGTACCTTGGAGCTCGACGCACTCGCGCTCGTTGCGATCGACGAAACACACAGCGTAGTTGGGGTCCCTCACCGAGCGGAGCACGTACTGCCTCTTCCCTCCGCCTCCGCCTCCGCTTCCGCCCCCACTCCCGCCCTCGTGCGGCACCACGCACGCGTGGAGCTCCACAGTCTCCCCCTTCCCCCTCCGGACGCGCACCACCACCGACGTCTCCCCCTTCTTGTACGCCGCCCGCAGCATCTTCTGCACGCCGCTCCTCCCGTTTCTGAACGGTGCCCTCACCGCACCCCCTCCGCCTTCCCCCATCCTGAGCTCCTCCACGATGTCCCCAGTCTGCAGCATGTCCCCGCTCCACTCCTCCGCCCTCGAGCTCCCCGTCACGCACTCGATCGACAGCACCTGCTGCTGCTGCGACCCCGATCCCCCCGATCCTCCCGACCCGCGGCTCGACTCGCTCCCGTCCGACGACGATCGGTTAAGCCCGAACAGATCCATCGCTCCCGCTCCGATTGCAATGATCGGGATCAGATCGTGGCGATCATTGTGAGCTATTTGGAGGATCGGAGGGGGCGATTTCGAGGACTCGAGATTGGGATTGAGCGTACTTTGAGGTGGTATTCGAATGGATTTGTGGGGGAGGAGATCGAGATGGGGGGAGAAGGGAAGGTAGAAGTGGTGGTCGTTTTAAAAAAAAGCGTGGGAGGAGCGTCGAGGCGTCGCGGGTGAGGGGAGCGGGTAGGGCCGTTGGATCGTGGGGTGGGCGTTTGGAGGGTGTTGGATGTGGGATTAGGCGTGGCGGGTTGTAGCTGCTGAAGACGTTAATAAAGCGGCAGGCGAACGGGACTAAATAATCCGATATTTTGCAGAAACGTTCCTCGACAACATCAACATTATTTATTTTGAAAAAGATATAATACAACATTGTCTGTGGGTGGGAATCAAGGTTCAGGAAAGTGGTATGTGTATGCGTTCTAACAAATCACTTAATAATGATTAAGCGGTATGCTGGGGCATATACAAGGTATATGCGGTTTTAAGTGGTTTTCTATTTTTTATTTAAAAAATAAATACATATCTACAAAAGTGACAACAAGTAAACTGAATTTATGTATAAATGTGGTCCAACAAAAGATACAAGAAAAATGGTTTTTCATGTAGAGCTGAAAATAGTACAATTAAATATCAAAGTCATCAAAGATAGTATTACATAGTCTAATTTAATATATACAATCAAAATAATAAAAGATCTGGATCTTAAGATCCGGATTCGATGACCCAATTGGACCTTAAACGGGCGTACGGAGCGCATATGCGCCCGCACAACATGCATATGCGGGCCATATATGCGTAAAGGGCATATAAAGCAGGGCTTCAGGTAATCGGTACGTTGAGGAGGCCGCTTAGGTATATGCGGCCGCTCAGACCGCTTTCATGGACAGAGGTGGGGAATGTGGGATACAGCGACGGGTGTCGTCTAGATCATGACCGTTCAACGATGATTTAATGATCATTGGATTTCCAGAACCACTAATCATGATCATTCAAAACCACTGATACATTGACTTCGATGGGAGCCAAGATGATATTTGATCAACAATGTCTGATCTAGACATGTCCTCGTGTTGTCAAATCACCAACAGAAATCTATTACATATATTAAGCAGGGGAGAAATTCCTGCCCCTATTAGTTTCCTCCCGCCAATTCATCTCAATATGTCGTTAAATTGAACTGTTCACAGAGCACAACTTCCCGAGTAGTTTGGAAGAATAGTAGCTCCTCTCCAACCACCAGCAACCTCGAGGACAAAAACCTCAGGTCACCGACGACGTCTAGTAGGGCAACTTCAGGTATATTTACAGTCGTGACCTTACACTCTCCTGTCGCTTGATACTTACTCATTGCAGTTCTGCTCTGAAGATTGGAGCACCTTGCCTCCGCCATACAACTGTTCTCTTGAACTATTCATGGAGCACCAACTCCCCGAGTCGTCTCGAATCCTTGAACTGTTCATGGAGCACCAACTTCCCGAGTCATCTCTAAGAGTAGCAGATCCTCTCCAACCACCAGCGACCTCAAGCTCGAAAACCTCATGTCATTAGCGATGTCTAGCAGGCAACTTCAGGTACATGCATAATTTAATAAATTTGCCATAATATTTTTAATAAATGTTGCAAATCATGATCAGAAGGATGATCACAAATATTATGTTCTGTGGACGTAATTTATTTATTTATATCTTTAAAGGACTTCTTCCCCCATATACTATAATTCTTTAAATTGACTTCACATATTAAATAAATGATGGTTTTCCAAGACTTTTGTGCCCTTGAATTGTTCTCTAAATGACGTCCAGGTCCAGGACCAGATCCGATCCCTTTCCTTCACAACATCTCCATCGCTCTCCTCCACCTCCCTTCCCAAAGGATGAGAATCGATCGAATCTCCTGAGTTTTCGAGGCCCGCTAAAGTTGTCGAGTTTATGTACTAACTTTATTCCCACTTTCTTTAGTTGTTCACCGTGTTCTAACTGGAGAGTTAGACTCACATGATACGTGAGTATGTTTCTATTTTTACACGTCTTCATCTTAGTCACATCCAAACCACTCGATGGTCTACTTCTTCCCATCTCTTCTTTCTTCACACTTCGCCAATTCTCTAAAATAGGCCATCACAAGTGCTTTTACACATCCACTTCTTATCATCAATTGCAATCAAAAATATTGTCACACAAGGAATTTGTCGGGAGTATTTGATGGTGCTAAATGTTTTACAACTATAAATAATCGAGCAATGGAAAGAAGGAACCATGACTACGATCTTGGATCTCCGGTTGCATTTGTTCTGATTATCTCATGTACATTCTACATTACTTTCTCTATATCAGTGTTTATATCGGCCTCTCTTATTTCTTCTCTATGGATGATACATTGTTCGAAGTTTCCTGTAGTTAGTGAAATCCGCAGTGAATCCATATTAGTTCGTGTCGCAACACTCAAGATATGCAAGAACCCAAGGCAGATGAAAAAGATTTTGTTACAGATGCGTTGCATAAGATGACCCTCATTTCATGCAAGCGAACCATCAAATCTTATTCAAGAGGATTCAACAGTCAAAAGGGTTACATTTCCTTACATTACAAATTGGAGGCATCGTGATGAAACATAATTTTCAGCATCGTGCTTGCTTTTTAATGCAGGTAAAGAAATATTTACAAAAATACTTTAGATTACTATTGGTCTATTTTGATACTAATCCATCTACTTCTTGGATTAATACGATCTAAGGATTAGTCAACAAACAATATGTGGCCAAATTTGATAAAAAAAACATATATCACAGGTTAAGCTAAAAGATAGCCAAAAGAATACGATGATTTAAGGATTACGCGTCTAAAGGCTCTCCAACAACCAACAGAAAGACGTATGTATGTTTGTCGATTGGACGTCATTGTTGTAAGGACATATTTTGCTTAATGAACACAAAATGTCTTAATTAGATAGTCATGTTCTTATGCT
>JAZKJV010010297.1:0-97500 GCA_037367405.1 Ottelia alismoides | reverse complement strand
AGACGATTAAAGCATTGTCTAGACCCTGAAATTACCTATTCTAGATAGAGGGTATAGAGATATTTATGTCTAACAAAATTCGAATGACACATTTGAGGAATATATAAATGAATTTACTAGTGATATTTTTCAAAAAAATAAAAAATGAGAAAAATGGGGTGGGGACCTCTCCATTTTCCTCATATATATGGGTTCAATGGGGCTGCTCCCCACCTCATTTTCTGGCTTTTTTTATTTTTTTTCAAAAATAAAGTCATGTATTTTCATCATTATATCCGTCTAATATGCCATTTCAATTTTGTCAGAGAACAGAGACTCCTATGCCCTTCATATAAAACAGGTTGATTACAACAATTCTATGACCATTAAAATTACCTATTCTAGATGTAAGGCACAGGAGTCTCTATTTCTGAGGGATATAGTGATGACAATACATGACTTTATTTTTGAAAAAATAAAAAAATGCTGAAAAATAGGACGGGAGCAATCATTTGTCCTATATATAGGGAAAAGGGATCCTACATCCGTATGTATGTAATTTTCATACACCCACCTCTTTTTCCTCATTTTTTGATTTTTTAATTAAATTATTGGGGGATTTAGATCACATATATCAACATCACGTCACAAATTTCAACTTATTTCGAGACTACTTACTTATCCTTCATGATAGTCAAATTTTAATGGTCTCATATTTACCGAAATAAACCCCCTCCGATGGAGATGTTAGGAATGCCTATTTTTTACATTAAATTTGAAATGTATTTTTCATTTATTATTCTAAGTAAATCTCATAAGGATTCATTAAAAAATCAAAAAATGAGAGAAAAAGGGGTGGGGAATAGGAAAGTTACCGACACATGAGTATAGGCTCCCCAATCCCATGTATGTATGTATGTATGGATGGATTTTCCTCCCAAGTCATTAATTTTCCATGTTTTTGAAAAGGCTTTTTCTAATTCACTATATTCGACTTTTTCGTTACGTCTTTTCAATTGAAATACTTATTAATATTTATCTCATGCTCACATTAAACGTCCTATATTAAATATTGCTATTTAATAACGGCTAGTACTTAATTCATAGTCCCAATTTTTTTGAAAGGGTGAATATGAATAGTACATCCCAATCTCACTTTATCCAATTTAATTAAAATCATCTAGTGAAACCGAACTACAAAGTAAACCGCTTAAATTGTTTCTTTGTCCCACTCTCACATCCTTACACTACAATAAAGTGCATTTATATTGACGGTTATTTTAGAATCTGTTGATATATTGTGCATCATTAAATATACAACGACTATATTATTCGTTCAAAATTATCTTTTTATATTTGAAATTATTGACGATTGTCATATCCTTTCCTATATGTTTAGCAACGATCAATATTCTAAAATTTTAACTAACCTTGCTTAAAATTAAACTAGAAATTTAACAATTAGTATTTTTTAAAAATAACAACATATAAACGTTGCTACGTACATGACCACTAATAATATAATAACATATACGATTTTAACAAATAACTCCACAATAAATACTAGCACCGGTGTATGTTTAAAAACAAACGATATATTGACGCAGTCGATCAATACAATGCCAATCAAATATAGCATATTCCATTGAATTAATCGTGACAGAGTACAAAAAATTATAATTCGACTGAATTACGAGTTACAACAAAGCAAATCCAATTCCAGTCGCGGTTAGTTGAGTACTCTTTTCTTTACATGGAGTGTTGACTCCTTTTTAGCCATTTAGGTACCAATATCCTATTTTTTAAATATAAAAAAAGCAGGTCAAATTTAACCTTTTGTTGTGCTTCAGGGCCCCATAGATGTTCGTTTCAGCTTCTTCATAAGATCACGCTTTTTCCATTAAAAGGAGTACCTTGCAAATGACCCAAAGCCCATGGGTGAAAGAAACCCTGAACTTTTGCTAGAAAATTACTGCAAGGATTGTTCGGTTTTCATTTTTTTAGACAAACCGATCATATTCATTCCATCGAAAATGTGAACATTGCAAAGTTTATAGGTTTCTCAAAAACTAACAAAAGCTAACTATGAACGATAGTTGGAACGACTAAAGGCGGAGGTAGTCATTAGCAGGGATTGACGCTGATGGGAGTGTGTTATTTCTTTGATGCAATTGATGGCGGGTGCGGTGGTGCGGGCGCATGGAATCCGTCAAGACTTGGCTGCAAAAGGTTAGATCAAAAAACATTTGTCACATGAGGAATGATGGGCTTTTGTCCTAGGGAGGATCGTATCTATATCTACAGTATGATAAGCTTCAGGATAGGTGATCACGCAGAAATAACACATCCTTCGCAGTTTCTCGTGTGGATGAGGAGTACTGTGAAACATCTTCGAATGTCGCTCCTTCCAAGTCAACCACCAGACCGATACTTATTTGGTGGATATCTGCCAATGAGATGAGGAATATAGGTGTGAATTATTTCGCTCAAAAATCATCCAGCAATAATTAGACAGCGAATAAATCTGATTACGCGTTATTAGTAGCAAATAAAAGAAGAAAAACAATGGTGGTCCCAAAAGGGAAGGAGGGAAGTACAGTGTCCATTTTCCCCCACTCAAGTAGTACTTGAAGAGATCCCCAAGGAGAAATCAGATGGGAGAAAGCTGGCAAAGGGGGACCTCATGAGGACATGATGATGACAAGTATGGATGATGTGCCCACCCCTTTCCCTCACTTTCTTACATTCCCAATCCTTATATGATTTGTGAGCACTTGAGTGCTTCAAAGAGGAAAGATAAAGCCAAGAGAGGAATGGGAACATAATGAGAGGAGATAGTCAGTTGTGGTTGCAATCTCTTCTTTTTTCACACTAATGGACTCTTTGCCTCAATTGAGGGGAAAAGGCTATGTGTTGGCAGCTAAAGCAATTGTCCACCCCCTTTCCTTCTCACTTCTACTTGGGATATGTTCGAGAGAAATGGCTTTTTGGGGTGGGCTTTCCCTTTCTTTATTTTTATTTGAGGAATAATATATAGCTAAAAAAAGAGGGAGAGAAGACTTGGCCCACATGTGGTGTATATGAGGTACAATAAGTCATACAAGCATGAGAGGAAAAATGCACAAGGTAGGGGCAATATCAAAGGATACTTGCATGGGCGCCACTAGATATATGACCACGCGAAAGGATGTAGCTAATATCTCAAAAGCCATCAGACATGCCCATGTCATCGCTCGTTTTGTATTCACAACAAGCATGTATGTAGTTGCATTGGAGATTGTACTGGAATATGGATCGAAGAGGTCGTCTTGGGCGTTGAATCCTCATATGTTAGATGATAACATTGTCGAATCTTTGAGCTAGGTTTTTTTACTAGTAGAAGGGAAGAGGGAGATAAGAACCCTGATACTTTTTAAGTGGGAGCCACTGCCTCAACCAACAGACCATTAGAGGGGTTCCGTCGTTTACGGCTAGGACTACTGGGGTATCTAATCCCATTCGCTCCCCTAGCTTTCGTCTCTCAGTGTCAGTGTCGGCCCAGCAAAGTGCTTTCGCCGTTGGTGTTCTTTCCGATCTCTACGCATTATAAGGGGGGCCTCTGCCGTCTATTGCTTAGCTTATTTACTGTTGATGTCTTCTTTCGTCCTATTTGACTATCCACATACCTCGCATACTCAGATCTCTTGACCAGCGTGGATGACAGCGATATTTGACTATCCCACTATCTATTCTCCTTTTCTTGCAGTCCTACCTTCCCAAAACGATCTCAAAGTCAAACTATTAACATCTACGTACTCTCTAACTCATTCTTCTTATTTTTTCTTTTTTTAGCTACATTCAGTCCTAAACAATGGTGCATATGCAATACATTTACAACCATGTACGCATAACTTAAATGTATCCATATATATAGAAAATATGTGCATTTATACTTCTTTACATAGAAAAGTAGGCATACACATACATGCACACACATAAATACATATATCTAGAAGTATATAGAAATACACAATACATTCGATTGTAAGTGCAATGATAAATTTCTACGCGCATAATATATAATTTATGCATATATAAACTAATGCATATACACACACATATGCACATGTTTGTATGAACCATAAGTAACCTATTGTTATGCAGTTAAAAAATGAAATACATTAAATTGAATGAAAGAAATCCAATATTAAATTACATGTTATTAGTCATCCATATTGCAGGAAAGAATGAATGCATTATCTTTTATATTAGAACAATATAGCCGATGGTTTTTTTAAAGAACAACGTTTCATACCTTTTATCAATCAAATGACAAACATGTAGTAGGAGATGTCAGCAACTATAAAACAACTGAAAATAAGGTAAAAATCTAAGTGATGATATTTTATGAAAGTAAAAATTTATTGAGCTGATTCATTTCCATGACTAAGTACGATGTTAAATGCGACCAACATTGTAGGAGATGGACGGGAAAAAATAGACCCATAACTATAATATCAAATTAAAGTCTGATTATGATCTCCTTTTTTTGGTAAAATGCACGTGTATGAGAAAATTATTGGGAAGAATACTGGAATATAAAGACAAGAAAAATGCATCCGTGCTATAAAATTACTTTCTTGCATTATACTAAAGGTAAGTAATCATTGGTTATAACTATAATTTTTTAGATATACGATTACCAATTATCTCATCAAAAGAGACTATCCAATGGTTTAGTACAGATAGTAGCATCGTTCTTGAGATAGGGTGATGAATCTCCATTTCATCATATTTATTCTATCATTTTGGCCTTAAACCCCTAGTAAATGCGTGTAAATAAGCTTAATTCATGCATTTTATCGTTCATGCATTGTTGTATATATTGTGTATAAAAAGCGATTTTTAAAGCTAAAATTATATAATAAAGAAAAGAAAAGAAAAAATTATAAAATATTGCAAATATTTTATGATCCAAAACCCCGAGACCTAGGCATCTCGATGACTAGGTCGACAAGGAATGAAGTAGGGGGAGATAAGGGTCAAAATACAATAAAATTAGCTTTTATTTAAATCATTTCTTATTCATTTTGGGACTTATTTTTAGTTCCACTTTTTATACTTCAAATAAAGAGACTTTGAACATGAAAGTTGTAGATAATTAAATATAAAAAATACAAAATTGATTTCACACAAAAATATTATACAGTATACAAAATATACTCTAATAAGATTCCAAAATCCCAACTTCCCAGACTCATATATCTCAAATAAAAACTCAAAATGTATAAAAATCATTTTCATTATATATAACTTTTAATAAGCTATTTAATGAAGGTGGTTTCATATTTTTTGGAGTTACAGTTTGAAAGCTGAGCTTTGGATCCATATTGTGTACTTATACCAATTAAAATATTCATTTTATTTATTATTCATTATTTTTAAAATTTTGTTTTTTTATAATTTTGTAAATATTATTTATAATATATGTGGATATAAAAAAAGAATAAAAACACAAAGAAACCATTAAACTAAAATACTTGTATAAAAGGCATAGATGAATTGCTTATATTTATACCTATATAAAAATACTACTATTTATTTAATTGTACGTAATACATCAGGAAAAATAAAATAAAAATATATTTAAGTTTATATAAGTAAGCTATTATTTTATAAAATAATAAACAAAATTATAAAATTAAATATATAAAATAAAAATAAAATATTAGAATATACATATGAATATACCTGTATATAGCCCTTAAAAGGTAACTTGTAATTTTAAAACTCAAAAAAATAAATAAAAATCATAATAAAATACTTCAAAAAATAATAAATATTTTTATTTTATAACCTAAAATTTATAAAATCAATTATTATTTTTAATCGATTTTTTAATTCTTTTTCAGGAGGTTTTCCCTGATTTGTCCACGTGGACCAACCAGGTGGCTGGGACAGTTGACCTCCGGTCAACTGTTTGACCCCCCTTCTGCAAGCTGTCAGACATGATTTTGTCCCTTTTTTGTGGATTTTTCGATGCTCAATCTTTCACCATTTCGCGTCGTGGTCTTCATGACTTTTGCTCTTCGTAGACTAGTCTTACTCGCCAAATGATCATCTCGAGGCTTGCGTCGCGGATACGCTCGATCTCCATCATTCTTCTCGCCACCTTGCCTCTTGTACAAAACCACCTTATATTTTCCATTTGATTTTCGAACCCATTTTTTACCTCGTTTGATGCCCTTTCCTTGTGCCCTGGACCGGAGAAGGTGACAGCTTCTCTTCGACCTGGTTAAGAGAGTCGACGAGGCCTTGAGGGCCGGTTCCGCCCCATCTCCGACGAGCTTTGCCGTGGAGGTCTTTCTTCCAGTTTTAGGCCAGTCGAGGTTTGTTTCATTTACTTTTTCTTGTATTTATAAAGTAGACTTAGCGTTAGGAATCGATCCGTGCCTTCCGTTTCGCCTCGTACCCAACCAATCGCTTCCGCTCGAGGCAACTTGCCCTCGACCCTTTCATTCTTTTTCTTGCAGGTCTAGGGTCGTACAAAGAACCTGGCGTTCATTTTGCCTTTCACCGGAGATACCTGGAGGGGCTTTGCTCCACCTCCTTGGTGGCCGTACTATGACACATCTCCGACGATTTTGAGGGCCCCAACACCTAGAGGAGGACCACAAGAGACTTTCGGACATTTTGAAGCTTCAAAGCTCGTCGGAGGACGGAGATCGAGCTCGGGGAAGCTCGCCGGCGCTGCTTCCCAGTTCGTCCTCCACCCTCCAGTACCGTTGGATCTGGATGAATCGCCCTTGTGTACAGTAGTCGTTGGATCACGCGTGCCCGCATCATCCGATCGTCATCAGCCTTCTAATCTAGACCATCCATCAACACCGTCTTGGCACACGAGGAGGGGACGCGTGGCATTATTGAATGGCATCTGGTCGTTCGCCTCCGCTTTTAGGCTGGGTATTTTGCATCGTTCCTCCAGCCATTTTTGTATTTATTAATTAGTATGTAATCTTTCATCTGCCATATATATAGTTTTGTAATATTTGCAAAGCAGTCATGTACTTTCCGATATTTATATGTAGGTCCGAGCCACGTCACCTCATGTGGGCGACCACGTGAAGTTGATATTTTGTAGAGGGACTCCAAAAACTTTTATTATTGTTGTTTAGTCCATAAACTATTTATTTTAATTATAATATTTTTGCTTATTTTGCAAGTTGGCCCCTAGAGTTTTGGGAAACTATATTTTGACCCTACCACTAGAGCACATGTTGGGACATGTGATTTTTATCATTTTACAATGAGACCCCGACGGGTTTCAAATTTTGTCTTTTCTCTGGGGATTTAAATAAGTGTTAAAAAGTTTTGTGAAATTTACACTATGGCCTATAAACTATTTATTTTAGTTATAATATTTTTGGTTATTTTGCAAGTTGGCCCCTGGAGTTTTGGGAAACTATATTTTGGACCCTACCAGTAGCGCACATGTTGGGACATGTGATTTTTGTCATTTTACAATGAGACCCCGACGGGTTTCAAATTTTGTCTTTTCTCTGGGGATTTAAATACAGTGTTAAAAATTTTTGTGAAATTTACACTGTGACCCTTGAACTTTCTGACATTTACGAAAATATCCCTACTAGGAGTATAGTTTCACTTTGTTGCCTTTATTTATTTTATGCATCTATAAAATTTGAAAAAAATCCTTAAAAATACTCATAAGTTCCTGTTGCATTGCACTTTCACGCATATTTTTATTTTACATTTTTAAGTCATTTTAATTTTTATAAAAATTCAAAAACATGCATTTTCTTCCCTGTTTGCATTAGAAAATATATAAAAATTATAATTTTTTTGAAAAAATCCAAAAAAATATTTTTCTATGTATTTAGCTGTTTTATAACTTTAGGCTAAAAATCACTAAAAAAATATAAAAGAAAATTCATAAAAAGTGAAAAACCCTGAAAACCTTTATAAAAATATTAAAAACTCATAAACAATCCTAAAAATCTATTTTCTGTCTCTGAATTTTCTATATATTATTATATTTATATAAAAATTAATTTGGAGAATTTTTTACTCTATTAATATTTTTCATCTACATTTTAATTTCGAATATTCATTCTCTTCCCTATTTTGAGTATTTGTGACTTTAAAAATACCAAATAAATTGCAAAAATACAGAAAAATAACAAAAACATTATAAAAATATAAGGACAAAAATATTTTATTTTCTATATTTCAGATATTTTTTCCTACTTTATCTCTTTGTCTTACATATCTTGTATATACATTCTCTATATAGTTTTATATTTTTATTTAAAGAAAAATAAAATATAAAATATAATATATAAAAAGAAATATAAAATAAGAAATTCAAAGTCAAAATATAAAAATATAAAAGTAAAAAAAAATCAAATAAAAATATAAAATTAAAAACCCAAAAAATAGCACATATAGACAAACACATGACATTCATTTTTGAGTATTCATTATCCCGATCTACCTCTTGTTCCCTGTGTTTGTCACTCTACACTACTTTCACTATACACATCTTTTGTAGAGTTATAATAAATTTTAACTCCACATATTACTTTTCATTGTTTGATTCTGAATTGTGGGTTAATTGTTGATAAATTGGGGTTTCGTGAGTGGCCTCCACAACGACTTTGTCTCCACCTTGTGTGAGACATATTTTGACCCTTGCCAAATCACGATTATCAAATGGTGCCATTGTCGAGGAGCAACAACGTTTAGATTGGGATTCTTGATTGATTGCGATATTATTTGTCTATATTTTTGCTCCATTATTTTCTCCTTTACTTGATATACATTTTTGAATTATCTAACAACTCTCCTTGTTTGGATTTTGTGCGAGTTACGTGGATCGAGGGAGGAGTTACTCTTTAGAGCACTTGCATACCCACGTGAGGCTGCTTTGACCTAGCACAAAGGAGGACTTGGAGAACTTTGATGACAATTTTTGAGCATTTTATATTATTGCATTTAGTTGTGTAATTTTTGTAAGAGAGAGAAACAATTATTTGTAATAATACATGTACTCAGGACTCTAGACTTTCAGGACTAATTTCCAAGTGATTGTTCACTTGGGGGCTCACCCTGGTTTTGTCTGTTTTTATCACCTTTTTTCCTTGGTTTCTCAATTTTGTTTTCTTTACTTTGTGTGGTTGAGCCCTTAGTTTTAGGATTGCTTGCGACAGATTAAGGTCAAATACTTAATAACCTTTGCCTGTGCCTATAGTTTATGTTTGGACATAGTCAAATATCAAACTGCTTCTAACTTAGTCTCAGAACCACCGCACCGCGAGAGTTCTCCATACAGCACTTGCAGGACCCATTGTGGTGGGCATCGAGGAGACTCCAAGACCGAACACTTCAGTTCCATTCTAAGTCATTAGCATTGGTTCTTCACGACAATAGCAATTTCTGAACTTAGAGCGATTTCATTACCTTGCATTTGCATGTAGATAGGTTTCAATTTTGCTGAGCATCTGTGCATGTATAGTGCTGGAGGCAAGGTGAGCATTTACGCTTTAGCATATATCATCATTTTACCGCTTGCATTGCTTTTCCGCCTCTCTACCTCTGATTTTGATCACCCCGGTGTTTAAAGGAATTGGCTCCTCGATAGGCTCGTGGATTCTTACCAAAAATCCAGAAAAAAAGTGATAATAAATAAAATTCGGACTATTAACATTACTTGACCCTAAAATACATCAAAAAAATTTTTTTTATCTTGGGGCGAGTAATCCCCTCATTGTCTTTGCTTTTACTTGCTCGCACACACACACACACACATTAAGGATTAGTGCCAAAATCCATTCAACCCCCTAAGTGTTTGTGCAACTTTTGGACTTTTCACCTGACTCTAAAATAGACAAGATAAAAAGACCGTGTTTTTACGATCTCTATCGAGTTGAGTAGGTGAATTGAGGGTTTGTATTGTGTGAGTTTGTTTGTGATTGATTGTGTGCATTCTAGATCATCTCTATGCATTTGCGCCTTTTTCCTCATTTCTCTTGACTTGACTATCGTGTTCTCCCAATCATTTTCCTTTTGTTTCTCGATGGCCGACTAGAGTGAATTTTGTCCGGATTTTGCGGATCCCTCGTTTACTCTGGCTGGTCCACCTCTCTTTTTCTAAGAGGACTTTGTTCCTGATTTCTGTACATATTCGACCAACCCACTATTTCAGAATTCGGACTTTGATCTTCACCAATAATTTGCACCACCATCACCCTCACATTTCGACAACATGTTCTTCCTTGAGTATCCTGATCCGGAATGTGTTTTTTTCCACACCCACCACCCACGTCCGATTCACCCGATCCTGAGATTTTGAGTCACCTTTCATGATGTCCATACTTGAGACCTTGAATCAGATGATGGAGAATATGAACTCAAGGATAAATGATATATTTAGCATAAATAAGATCCATCATGTCGCTCCATTCTTTGAGGACTCGAATTCATTTGAGGATTATCATGAGAGCTTGCAATCACCCAAAATACAAAAAATGAGAATATTTTTAAAAAAAACCAAAAAGAGTTCGGGAGACCTTTAGTTGATTCAGATTGTGAGAAGAGGGAGCCTTTATCAGATCATTTGACCACACAACCTTTCACACCCTATCACACCTTTGACCTCGAGGATGCCGATGTATAGACTGCTCTTGGCACTCCTCATGTATATGTTGATTCCGACTTCCTCCCTTGAAAATGTTGACTGAACCTGAAGTGGTGGCCCCTATTCATGAGATCATTGATGCCCCACTTTGTCAGGCTATGACTGATTTATCTATTCCTCTTCCCAAGAAGAGAAAGCGGAGGAGAAGATCTGAGCATCATATCTTGACCATGGCCACTGCCCATGCCATCACACACCGTCCCATTCCTAGGAAGAGGAACACTACCGCACTTTTCATTAGCTGCACCATCTCTGACCATAGATGTGACCACACTCTCCTCGACGGCGGTGCTTCAATTAGCATATTACCCTTATCGCTGGTACAGTCTCTTCACTTAGGGCCTCTAAAGAATACCAAGATGATAGTTTAGTTTGCTGATGGATCTATCAAGAGGCCGAAGGGTATCCTTGAAAATGTCATCATCTTTATTCAGGGAACGAGCTACAATGTTGATTTTGTCGTATTGCCCATGGTGACCTCCACAGGGAAGCACTCTCCAATCATCATGGGATGACCATTCCTCGCCTCTGCGAGGGTCGTTATTGAATATGAATCAGAAGAGATTCGCTTCTATACTGTTGACAAAAGTGAAGTGTTGATCATTGTACCCACTACTTACCAGAGATCTGCACATGATGTGACCACACCTATCTTGGCTGACCCTGAGGACCATGATCTTGATGAGACTATCAGAGAATTTTGCTGCTTGTTGGATTCCACTAGGACCCAATAATTCCTCTTCAGGGAAGAAGACTTGGGAAGCATGGACCTCGGAGTTCCTTCTTCTAGGACTTGGCATTGTATTGATGACATCCGTGGATTTACACGATTGACACCATTGAGCGGAGGGCAGATACTGATGAGACTAAGGTTGAATTTGATCTTGTTGCTTTTATTCAGGAATCTGGGCCTTTTAATGAAGAAAATGATCCGGTTGAGATTGTAGAGGACGAACATAGTTCGATTACATCCACTAATGAGTTCGTTCCTTTTGGTTTTGATGTGGACGAGACCTCGCATGACGACACTGATTACACTTCTTCCGATGATGATGAGTTCGTCCCATTCCACTTTGATATCAATGAGACTCCCAAGGCCGGACCTAGGCATGCTTCTTTCACTGACCCGTCTGTGCCTCTTCACCCTAGGACCATTGAGGACCTACATCCCGTCGACCCTGATTGGTTTGTGTCACCTGAGGACCCCGATGTCGAACTGCACCATACCAGATCTATTCCATAGCAATCCCGCAAGAAGGTTTTCTTTCGACATTCTTGATCCTTTGTACATCAATCTCCGTTGTATAGTCGCTTTTGTGTACCTCCGTCTCTCTCCCGTTTCGCTCATTCACCTGTTCTCGTGTGTGCCTTACTTGGGATGTACTTTGTCCTAAGTATAGGGGGGTGGATGAGCCAAGTGTTTATTCGTCGTTCCGTTTCATTATTCCTGTTCTTGCCTATACTTAGGGCTTCTTTTACCCTAAATATAGGGGGAGTGGTGTGTGCATTCTCTTATCTATCTTTCTTCCATCTTCTGATCTCTTTTCTTCTTTTCTTCTTTTCCTTTTCTATCTTCTTTTTCTATCAGAAAGGTGTCACCCCTTTTTGTCAGTCTTCTATACTTAGGATGTACTTTGTCCCAAGTATAGCGGGGTGTGTACCTCGAGATCTTCTATTCTTTGGTCCTCTCCACTGTCTCCTCTTCTTGTCTATACTTAGGGATATCTTACCCTAAGTATAGGAGGAGACAGTCTGAGTACGATATGTTCATTCCCACCCTTGACGCTCCCTACTTTGTGTACAATCTGCTATATTTAGGATTATTTGATCCTAAGTATAGGGGGACGGTCAACTTCTCATTGATTCATTCATTTATTCTTTTGACTTTTCTATACTCAGTAAGAGTTATGTCTTTTCTTTTCTCTCTAATCTATGAAAACATAGCTCAAGCTAAGTATAGGGGGGTCATCTATACTGCGTATATATACTTTAGCCATAACTCATACTTTCGTATTTTTGTGATTAAGTATGGCTAATTACACCTATAAAATTCATTATAAACCTTGATAAAAAGATGTTCACTTTTCCTAAAAATCTTTTTGTACTTCCTGATTAATAAATCAGGTGAAAATGTTTTTGCAAAATGTTTGAAAAATAGTTTGAAAATCCTTTTGAAAAATCTTTTGAAAACTATTTTGAAAACGTTTGGTTACATGTTTTCAACCTCTGGAAAATATTTTGTTTGCAAAATTTAATTTTTTTGTGTGAAATAAAATATTTGAAAAATGATTTACAAATAGTTTGAAAAATGGTTGCAAAAATATATGAAAAATCTATATATATTGTTTGGAAAACCGTTGCTAATTGATTTTCAAATGCGTGTACAAGTCTGTAAAAATTATTTTGGACTATAGTTTTCAAAAATTGTTTGACAAAAACCTTTTTCAAATTAGTTTGAGATATATATTCAACACTCTAAAATTATAAATATATATGTATATAAAATAGACTACTTACCCTTTGTAAATTCTTAAAAATCTAATTTTTGTAAATATAGAAGCATCCCTGTGTAAATATTTGTACCTAGTTTTTGGCCAAAATTCTTTTATTTTCAAAAATTCCGAAAAACATTTGCAAAATTAAAATACCAAAAACATTTGAAAAATATTTTTGAAAAATACAAAATGGCATATGCATCATCTTTTCAAAAATCTATAAAAAGCTCAAAATCTTTGAAAATTGCAAAAATATTTTCTGCATTCTACATAGAATTTGCATAGCATTAGCATTTTTCGGATTGAGTTTGATGGTTGAACAAGTATAAGTGAAATCCAAAGATTGGAGCTTGGTTGAACCTTAAAATCTACCTAATAACATGAACCTTATAGGAGCTGGAATTGAGGTACTTCAGGTCTAGTTGACTTAATTCTTTGAGGATTACGATATTTGGTTCAATGGAATCTTGACTGCTTAAGTAGAATATTTCAGAGCACACACACGACTCTTGTCAATAATGACCTAACTTGGACACCTGCACCTTTCACTTGGCTCAACTTAGTTGGAGTGGTGAGGGGGTTGGATTTGTCGTTATGAGACGCCCACAGGTGGGAACATTTGTCCTCCTCTAGGGAGGTAAGTGCACCCCCACCCCGTCCGGTGATGATGAGTTTTGAAGAAAGGAGAGTGTGAGTTGCAGTGAAGCTTCAAAAGAGGGATAGTCTATTGGCTCAAGAGGAGAAACTCCTTGTGTAAATGCTGCTATGAATAGTATTTCAAAAAAACAAAAAGCAAAAACTCCAAAAAAAGTGGATATGCTTGTACAAAAATAAAAATGCTTGTCGGAGTGTATATATTTGTATAGTCAATAAGCAAGCTTGAGCTTCAAAGTCAAATCATGTGATCTTGCAGCTGGATGACTTGACTACATGGTCTTGCATCGTTGGATAGGTAGCTACACTGGCTATCGTCCATTCTTCTCTTCACCCCCTCCTCTTGAGCTGGTTGTCACTTGAACTTAGAGGGAATACCCCGATCCTCGAGGAATGAATTATTGGATTGGGGAATCATTGGGTTGTCATACTGGAGAAGTCAATCACTTTGTCATTTCAGTCGGGAAGAGCCACCATCACTTACATTGTATGAGTCAGATTCCTTGTCATAAGGGTCTGCATATGAGTTGAAGTATATTGACATGGCTATTGAGGAGACTTGAGCGGAGTTTTGGGATTCTCGAAGGCTGTTAGATTTCAAATCTGGTTCCCATTAAGGTTCCGCACATACTAAATATTCAAAGGTCCGACTTAAGCTCCAAACTTTGATTTTGTGAAGACAACTTGGATAATTAATTTAATCCATCTTTCTTCATTTTCTTTTCTTTGTTCTTTCTTTTCTGCACTTATTGCATAAGTGTTTGCTAGGGACTAGCAAAGGCAAGTATATGGGGATGATGAATCTCTGTTTCATTATCTTTATTCTATCATTTTGGCCTTAAAACCCTAGTAAATGCGTGTAAATAGGCTTAATTCATGCATTTCTGTTAAAGCCAAAATTATAGAATAAAGAAAAGAAAAGAAAAAGAATAAAATATTGCAAATATTTTATGACCCAAAACCTCGAGACCTAGGCATCTGGATGACTAGGTCGACAAGGAATGAAGTAGGGGGAGATATGGGCCAAAATACAATAAAATTACCTTTTATTTAAATAATTAATTATTCATTTTGTGACCTATTTTTAGTTCCACTTTTTATACTTCAAATAAAGAAGCTTTGAATATAAAAGTTATGGATAATTAAATACAGAAAAATACAAAATTGATTTATTATATAGTGTACAAATATACTCTAAATAAGATTCCAAAATCCCAACTTCCCAGACCCATATCTCTCAAATAAAAACTCAAAATGTACCAAAATCACCATTAATTATATCTAACTTTTAATAAGATATTTAATAAAGGTGGTTTCATCTTTTTTGGAGTTACAGTTTGAAAGTTGAGTTTTGGACCCCTATTATATACTTATATCGATTAAAATATTCATTTTATTTATTACTCATTATTTTTAATAATTTTGTAAATAATATTTATAATATATGTGGATATTAAAATAGGAATAAAAACACAAAGAAAACATTAAACTAATAAAAGACATATATGAATTGCCTATACGTATACCTATATAAATAATACTACTATTAATTTAGTTGTACATAATACATTAGAATAATAAAAAATATGTATTTAAATTTATAGAATTAAGTTATAAATTTTTAAAATAATAAACAAAACTAATACAATTAAATATACAAAATAAAAATAAAACGTTAGAATATATAGATGAATAAACCTGTATATAGCAATTAAAAGGTAACTTTAATTTTAAAACTCAAAAAATAAATAAAAATCATAATAAAATACTTCAAAGAATAATAAATATTTTTTATTTTATAACTTAAAATTAATAAAATCGTTTAATATTTTTAATCGATTTTTTTATTCTTTTTTCAGAGGTTTTTCCTGGTTGGTCCACGTGGACCAACCAGGTGGCTCGGATAGTTGACCTCCGGTCAACTGTCTGACCCTCCTCCTGGAAGTTGTCAGAGTGGTTTTGTCCCATTTTCGTGGATATTTCGAGGCTCGATCTTTCACCATTCGCATCACAGTCTTCATGACTTTTGCTCCTTGTAGACTGGTCTTACACACCCATTGATCATCTCTTGGCTTACGTAGCAGATACACTCGATCTCCATCGTTCTTTTCGATGCTTTGCCTCTTGTACAAAACCACCTTCCATTTTCCATTTGATTTTCGAACCCCATTTTTGACCTCATTTGAAGCCCTCTCCTTATGCCCTAGTGTTGATGCAAAAATCGGGAGATCGTGTCAATTCACAAGGTGAATCAACAGTCGCTGAGTTGACCTCACGCGAAATCCGCAGTTCAAACAACAATTAACCCACACAAGTAATTCAAGTAATGAAAGTAAATGTGCGGAGTTAAAATTTATTATAACTCTACAACAATGATGTGTACAGGTGCAAGTATTGTAGAGGTCGAACACAAGGAGCAGACAAGTAGAACGGGGTAAAATGCTTAAAAAGTAAATGTGATCAATTTGTCTATTTAAGTTATGTTTTTGTGGGTTTTTAATTTTATATTTTTTATTTAATTTTTAATTTTATAATTTTATATTTTGATTTTTAATTTACTGATTTTGTATTTTCTTTTTATATTATATATTTTTGTATTTCCTTTTTCGTTTAATGAAGATATAATATATATAGGGAATATATATGCACTAGAGATATGAGAGAGATGAAAATAGGGAAAAATAGTCAAAATACAAGAAATAAAATATTTTTATGCTTTTTATATTTTTCTAATGTTTTTATGATTTTTCTAGATTTTTCCTAATTTTTTGGGGTATTTTTAAAGGTAAAAATACTAGAAAACAGTGAACTAAGTTGCTGGACGAAATTAAAATGAGGATAAAAAATAGTAAACACTGACAAAAATTTGTCCTTTTTCTCGTTTGTGTCTGCGTGAACAGGAGCGGACTCATCAGTGAAAGTAGTCAAGTCATGTCCGTCCTATCGAGACTCAGAATCTGCCCTCCGCTCAATGGTATCGATCGTGTAAATCCCGCGGATGTCATCAACACAACGTTAATCACAGGAAGCAGAAACTCCAAGGTCTATGCTTTCCGAGATGTCCTCCTTGGAGAGGAATTCTCGGGTCTCATCATCGGTCGTAAAGAAAGTCTATGTTATCCTCATATAGATCATAGTCCTCAGGGTCAGCCAAGATAGGTGAAGGTGTATCAGGTGCAGGGCTTTGGTCAACAGTCTGTATGGTGATCAACACTTCGCTTTCGTCAACAGGACGGACACGAATCTCTCCTGATCCATAATCAATAACGACCCTCGCAAAGGCGAGGAATGGTCGTCCCAGGATGATTGGAGAGTGCTCCCCTGTGGAGGTCTCCATGGTCAACACGACAAAGTCAACATGGTAGCTCGTGCCCTGAATCGATATGACAACATTTTCAAGGATACCCTTCGGCCTCTTTATTGTTCCATCAGTAAAACGATCATCCTGATTTTCTAGAAAGGCCCTAAGTGAAGAGACTGTACCAGCGAGAAGGGTAATATGCTAATCGAAGTACCGCCGTCTAGGAGAGTGTGAGAACATGTATGGTCAGAGATGGTGCAGCTAATAAAAGGTGTGCCGGTGTTCTTTTTCCTAGGAATGGGACGGTGTGTGATGGCGTGGGCAGTGGCCATGGTCAGAATATGACGCTCAGATCTGCTCCTCCGCTTTCTCTTCTTGGGAAGAGGAGCAGATAAATCAGTCATGGCCTGCTGAAGTGGGGCACGGATGATCTCATGAATAGTGGCCGCCACTTCGGGTTCAGTCAACATCTTTTTGAATTTTTGGACTTCATCCATACGAGGGAGAAGGTCAGAATCAGCATATACACAATGCATGCCAAGAGCAGTATGTACAGCGGCATCCTCGGGGTCAAAGGTGGGACAAGATGTGAAAGGTTGTGTGGTCAAATGATCTGGCAAAGGTTCCCTCTCCTCACAGTCTGAATCGATCACGTGTCTCCCGAACTCTTTTCGTATTTTTAATTTTTTCTCATTTTTTTTGTATTTTGGGCGATTGCAAGCTATCATAATAATCCTCAAATGATTCCAAATCATCAGATCATGGAGCATCAATGTGGCTCTTATTCATGTAGGTGAGGTTGTCAATCCTCGAATTCATTTGCTCCATGAACTGCATGTGTCAAGGTCTCAAGTGTGGACATCGTGAGAGGTGACTCCAACAGGTCAGTCTCGGGTGGATGTGAAGGTGGAAAATACATAGGTGATGGTGGATGTGGGTAGAAGTCTGAGTCCTGATACTGCGGCTGAGGCGGATATGTACAAAAGTCAGGAGCAAAGTCCTCCTGGAAAAAAGGAGGCGGAACGGCTAGAGTGAACGAAGGATCTGCAAAGTCCGGATAAAAGACGCTCTAGGGGTCCATCTCGAAACAAGAGAAAAATGGTAGTCGAGAGAGCACGATGGCCAAATCAAGAGAGTAAAGAAGACGGTGCAAATACGCAGAAGTGATCTACATTGCACACAAGCAATCACAAGCAAATCACAAAACAAACCCTCAATTCACCTACTCAACTCGGTAGAGACCGACAATGCGGTCTTTTTATCTTGTCTGTTTTAGAGTTAGGTGAGAAGTCCAACATTGTACAAACACTTAAGGGGCTGAATGGGATTTGGGCACTATCCTTAGTGTGTACGTGAGCAAGTAAAAGCGAGGACAATGAGGGGATTACTTGCCCCAAGGGAATTTTTCTTTTTGGTTATTTTAGGGTCAAATAATGTTAGCAGTCCCGATCTTATTTGTTATCACATTTTTGGATTTTTAGAGAGAAATGCACGAGCCTAACGGGGAATCAATTCCTTTAAGCACCTAGGTGATCAAAATCAGAGGGAGAGTCAGAAAAGCAATGCAAGCGGCAAAACGATGATGTTTGCTAAAGCGTAAATTCTCACCTTGCCTCCAACAATCTACATGCAAGGATGCTTAGCAGAACTGAAACCTAACTATTTGCAAATGTAAGCCGATGAAATCGCCCTAAGTTCAGAAATTGCTATTAGCGTGAAGAACAGATGCTAATGACTTAGAATAGAACCGAAATGTCCGGTCTTGGAGCCTCCTCGGTGCCCACCAAGGTGGGTCATGCACGCGTTGTATGGAGGACTCTCGTGGCGCGGTGGTTCCGAGACTAAGTGAGAAGCAGTTTTAAAAATTTAATTAAGTCCAAACGGTTCTATAGGCACATGCAATGGTGATTAATGTGTTTGGACCTAATACTATCGTCAAGAAGTTCCTAATTCTAAGGGCTCAATCACACAAAAATAAGGAAAACAAAACCGAGAAAACAAAGGGGAAAATGCGATAAAAACCAAAAACCGCGGTAAACCCCCAAGTGAACAATCACTTAGAATTTGGGCCCGAATGTCCAAGTCCTGAGTTCCTGTATTATTACAATAATAATAATCTCTCTCACACACAAATTACACCAAATAAAGACATGAAATAAATGCTTGGTCTTCAAAAATCCTCTTCATCTCCTTCGGTAATAGGCTGGCAGATGCCAGCTTCAAGTGGGTGCGTAGGCGCCTAGGGTGGAGCGCCTCCCTCGATCCGCGGTACCTCGCACAAAGTCAACAAGAGAGGGGGTTAGACAGCTCAACAGATATATCACAAATAAGGAAAATGAAATAAGCGAAAATAAAAGCCGCAAAAATAGACAGATAATCACAAGCACAAGCAAAAACCCGAACTACGCGTTGTTGCTCCCTGGCAACGACGCCATTTGTTGAACGCAAAAATCGAGAGATCGTGTCGATTCACAAGGCGAATCAACAGTCGCTGAGTTGACCTCACGTGAAATCAGCAGTTCAAACAACAATTAACCCACAACAAGTAATTCAAGCAATGAAAGTAAATGTGCGGAGTTAAAATTTATTATAACTCTACAACAAAGATGTGTATAGGTGGAATTATGCGTAGAGGTCGAACACAAGGAGCAGACAGGTAGAACGGGGCAAAATGCTCAAAAAGTAAATGTGACCTATTTGTCTATTTAAGCTATGTTTTGTGGGTTTTTAATTTTAAATTTTTTTATTTAATTTTTAGTTTTATAATTTTATATTTTGATTTTCATTTTACTGATTTTGTATTTTCTTTTTATATTTTATATTTTTGTATTTTCTTTTTTCCTTTAATGAAGATATAATATATATAGGGAATATATATACACTAGAGATATGAGAGAAATGAAAATAGGGAAAAATAGTCAAAATACATGAAATAAAATATTTTTAAGATTTTTATATTTTTCTAATGTTTTTGTGATTTTTCTAGATTTTTTTAAATTTTTTGGTATTTTTAAAGGTAAAAATACTAGAAAACAGTGAACTAAGTTGCTAGCCGAAATTAAAATGAGGATAAAAAATAGTAAATAGTGACAAAAATTCCTAAAATTAATTTTAATTGAAAGATAATAAAGTTAAAGAAAAGCTTGAAATAAAGTTTATATTTTTTGGATTTTTATAGAATTTTTAAGATTTTTAGGAAAGTTTTTGGGTTTTTATAAGTTTTAGGAGTTTTCTTTTGTATTTTTTAGTGATTTTTGGTCTGGAGCTAAAAGATATGAAAACACACAAAATATAATTTTTTGGAAATATTTCAAAACGTTTTATAATTTTTATATATTTTCTAATGCAAACAGTGCGGAAAATACGAGTTTTTGAATTTTTATAAATAATAAAATGCAATAAAAAAGCAAAATAAAAATATAATGTGAAACTACTATACAACAGGAGCTTAGGGTATTTTTTGGAAAATTTTGGGAATTTATATATGCATGAATTAAATAGAAACAAAAACAAGAAAATGGATTGCTGGTAGGGGCATTTATGTAATTAATCAAAAGTGTAAGGGCCTTGGCGCAATGTTTCTCGAAATTATATATTGCAATAAAAACTTTATGGACTAAGTATCAAATACGCTAACCCTCAGGGTGTTGTCACAAAAAGACCAGACACACGTGCGTGCGCACGTGGTCTGGCAAGGACTAAATCGTGATATCCCAAAAACCCAGGGGCTAATTAGCAAAGTATCCAAAAATATATAACGTTAGTGATTACTTTCCGGACTACCAATCAATAACCAAAAATGCGAGGGTTAGTGATAAACCGCAAAATCGGCCCTTTAAAAGAGTGTTTTTAGCACTTCAACATGTCGATGCAGTCAGACCGATTTTGGTCATCAAAGACACCACCTCATTGATACATGTCAAATAAGAATGCGATGGTCCTTAATTTATATTTTACTTGGTAAGAAACCAAGGTCGAACTCAGGGACACGAGCCTCTCTCGTATTAATCGGATTCAAGTCTATTTAATTAAGTGTTGAATTAAAGGCATATAGGTCAAATTATGAAAAGACACAACAATGCATTAAAATTAAATATGCATTTTTTATCAATTTTTTATCATGCAAATAGATGCAGAGAAATGCAATGCAATTATGCCCAAAATCAGAATACATATGATGAGCAAATTAGTAAGAGTCAAATTCAGATTTAATTGAAGTATCAGAGCTGAACGACAAAATGAACAAAGCATGAGTACATAATAAGAGCCACTTAGCTAACATGATATTTCATTAAAATTCAAGTCTTTAAGATGAAAGATTATCCATGCTATTAAAAAGTACATCGGACAAGCTCTCAAACGAAACTGAAATCAACTAAAACAGAGGTACGGTGCTCAAGATATGCAAAAAGGAAAGTAGGGGCATAACTGAAAGAAAACATGAAAAGATAACTACAAAACGGTCCCTGGGAGGGACTAAAAAGTAATAAAAATAAAGATCGAGTCCTTTCCTGTAATTTTACCAAACGCGCGGGGACCTTTTTGCAAATTGAAGAAATTCGTGGGCTCCTCTGCAAATTACCCAGAGTAGCACGTGCGATGCACGTGCTACCTAGGCTCGGAAGGAGGCTCGGCAGAGGCTCGATGAGGCTTTGGCTAGGCTCGGGTGGTCTGAGGCTCGGTGCTGGCTCGTGGAGGCTCGGAAGCAGCCAAGCCTGTAGGCTCGGATGGCAGGCTCGGTGCTGCTATGGCTACGACGCGTGGCTAGCAGATAGCCATTGGATCACTCGGATCCAAGGGCATCTGTAAACTGTGATCCGGACGACGTGGCTGCATCGCGGTCCGTTGGATCGAAAAGATCCAATAGCTGACGAAGTCGATGACGTGGCCTCTTCTGAACCGTTGGATGGTCGCTGGAAGGGGACCATCCAACGGCAACTGCTGCTTGTCTTCCACCTTCGGCTGGCGGCGAATCACGAGCTCCAGCGAGGGGGATCTTCCTCCGCCGCTCTGTCCTGGACCCGGTGGTGCTCGCCCGAGGCTCCTGAAGGTCTGTCGATGAAGCCTGGAGCTCGGGCGAGGTGATGAACTTCCTGGCGTGACCCATCGGAGCTCGTATGTCAAAGGCGATCTTGACGAAGTTGGCCCGGCGAGCTCTCCGGCCATTGAATAGGTGATCTTCCTGCAGCGTTAATTCCTATAGCCGAAGCGAACCAGTGTGTTGTGCGTGCGTGAGGTGAGGTGGAGAGCTCATAAGGATCAGAGAAGGTGTGAGCTCGGATACTCCTCCGCCGTGAGTGGCGGAGGAGATGGGTGACGGTGGTCTGGGGCTGCGATGGAGAAAGAAGGTGGTCGGGGGTAGCACGTGAAAGGGGAAAGCGTAACGAAGCTAGGAGAGGGGTTAATGGCAGGTGAACGTGATCGAAGTGTCCTAGAAAATTAAAAGACATTGAAGAAAATTACAGAGGAAGAAGAAGAGGACTTACCGGCGATGGGGCGGAGCGGAGGCTTGGGCTGGACATCGGGATCGATGCCCGGGTCTTCGCTGGACATGGCCAGCCGGTCCATGCAGCTCGGGCGGTCGCCAAGAGGTGCCCAGCTCCGCCGTTCAAGGCGGAGGGTCTCACCGAGGGAGGGGTCGTCTTCGCTCGATCCTCTCGCCTCCCCCTGTCACAGGGAGGCGGAGGAGGGCTGGGCCGCTCCCCACGTAAAGATGGACGACGGCGAAAGTGAGAGGTGGTGGCGTATTTGAAGGCGACGGTGGTGGAACTGGGTGGTGGAGAGCGTGGTTTCGAGGGCGGTATGGAGTGAGTGGAGATGGCTTCGTGGGTGGAGGTTGGGCTCGCAAGGATCGTGGGTGATGGAGGAAGACCTAGAAGCAGTTGGCGATGGGAGATGGTGGCTGATGTGGAGGAGGAAAAAGGAAGGGTGCGAGTGGGGCGCGAGATGGCGAACGTGGGGAAGAGGGTCAACCGGAGGTAGACGACGAGGCAAGACCGTTGGATCTGAAGATCCAACGGTGGGGGATTGAGCGCGGAGCGACGACCAGGATTAGATCTGAGGCAGCATGATCGGAAGGTCTGTGGAGCGGCCACGTGGCAGGCTGTGCGCGAGGCACTAGCGGACGGTCACGATGCAGGGCAGGCGTGGATCGAACGGTTATGAAAACTAGCGGCTGTGATTGATGGCTGAAGGTTAGATCGAAGGGCTGTAGTGCTACCACGTGGCATGCTCTAGGATCAGCGCTTACGGACGTCACAGATGGGTCCAAGGATTCGATCAGACGGATGATGGTAACTAAGGAATGGACGAAGGTGATCGCATCTTCTAATCGGTGATTTGATGGTAGGGAATTTGACACGTGGCGCACGCAGAAGACGGCGGGAACGAGCGGTGAGGATCAGGAAGCGGAGAAGATCAATGGCTGAGGTAATAGGCGTGCGTGGGCAGCGCTGGGCCGTTGGATCTAATGCAAGATCCAACGGCTAAGGGTTGCGGGCGGATGAGACAAAGGAAGCTGGCCACGTGGCGCACCCAGAATGGGCCACGTGGCCCAATCAGATTTATTCGATGGTATTTTTGGTTTTTGAGGGTTATAAAGGCCGAATTTGAAAAAACTCAAAACATGAAAGTTGTAGATCTTGACGAGATCTACAAGTTTCATGTTGACCAAAACTGGAAAAGAGATCAAACAAGGGCCTGAAATATTTTTGAGGGTATTTTTAAGTCTAAAAATACCACGAATTTTCTTTTTGTCATTTTTTTGTGATTTTTAATTTATTTAGGACTCTGATAATTACAACACTTTAACTGGGTTTTATTGACAAAACTTTAAGCAAGGGGGTTAATTATAGGAAATAAAGATGATGAAACTGAGGTTCATCACCCCCCTATACTTAAACTATGCTCGTCCTCGAGCATCAAAAAGAATGACTAAGTTGGATTAACCCCCTTGTGCATGTGAATACAGGATCCAATCTTATCAATTCGACTCGACTTTAGAGATCCAAAATTCTAGAGTTCAACCCAGCCTCAATCAAGAGGCTTCCAATTCCTCTACTTCTCTAGACTCTCTCTGATGTACATAAAAACTAAAGGATATGAAGTTTAGTGTTGACTACAATTCAGAGAGTAGAGTCAATTCGTCACCCAAAGTCTTGGTCCAAGGAATTCTCCTAAGGACCCAATCCTCAACACTAGGGAATAAATCCAATCTTGCATTCAGTCTACCGTCTCTTTAGTTGTCAGACTTTAAAAATGTAGATGACAGGCCAGTCCTGGAGGGCATGGGATTGTATCATTTCTTCTCTCCCTCTCATTGGAACAAGGACTCTCTCTAGTGCCTTTTTACGCAACACATTTTTTTGTGTTGATCAGTGCGTCCGTCAAGAGAAGTTGGAGCCGTTTGCACTTGTTTTCCTGTGAGTACACCGGGGTGTGTCTCATTTGAGTACCTATCGTACCTTCGACACCCAGACTTGTAGCATTTACGATGCAGAGCCCTTTTTTGGTGCAAGCCCGACTCCTGGTCCTAATAGCGGTGGTCCAAGTGGACACTTTGAAAAGTTTGGGAGCGCTCGCCTTTGGTGGAAGCTCTTTGATATTTGACTTTGTGGAATGAGAGCTTTTCTTTGAATTTCATTGTCATGTATAATTTGTGGCTAGCTCCATGATGAATACCCATTCATCACTCTTTATTCTTATATTTTAGCTACAAAAACCTATGCAAATGCATGTAGATATGTGTAAATAGGAATAATTAACAAAAGCATGCATCTTGTAAAAATATGTAATTAGCATGTTTTTGTGCAAAAATAAAAGAATAAAGAGTAAAAAGAAAAAGAGGGAAATATTTAGAATAAATATTGAGCAACCTAACCCAAGGGAGGGCTCATCATGGGCCTGACCGCATAAAAGCCACAGTAGAGAGAGATAGGGGCTCACTTATGTATATATTTGTAAATAAATAAAATAATATTTTCCTCATCCAAAAATATGCTTGTATATATTTTGTACATATTTATAAACTATTAAAAACAAAATAAAAACTTAAAAGTCAAAAATGCAAAAATACACCTTCACCATGTACATAAGACCACCATCCTTATTTATCTAACCTTGTAAATAGATGTATTTATTTCTAAAACTTTTTGTAAATATCCTATGTTACATATTGTACATAAAATAAATAAAAAGAAACAAAACAAAATCAAATAAAAATTACAAAATTAAAAATACAAAAATATCTTGTACATACACCATGTATATAGTTATACATAAATAATTATTTCACCTATATATCTAAATAATAAAAATAAAATAAAAATAGCCTTTTATTCCTCATTTTATCCTATAAATAAATAAAATATAAAATAGGAATAAAAATGTATATAAATAACTAATCAAAAATCAAAAATCAATATAGTGTATATATACCTATGTATAGCTACTATGTATATACTTTTTTTTATTTCCAAAAATTAATTAAAAATCACAAAAAAATAGAAAAAATTAAAACAAATATTTTTTATGTTTTAAGTTTTTGAAAATTCGGCCATTTAAGGCCCCAAAAAAATCAAATAAAAATATAAGCCTTGGCGGGCTCTGATTGGTCCACGGGGGATTGTTGACCCCCGGTCAACACCTCCCCCAGGACCACCAGAGCCCGGGTCCGCTCGCCCGACCCGTTTTCTCCCCTCTTTCTACGAGTGACCCGATCGCCATTTGCCCCAGCTCCGGGTCCGGATTGATCACGTCACATCCGAGAGCCTCGCCGGAGCCCTCGCCTTGGGATCCGCGCTCCAGCTCGCCCTACCCAATCGATTCTTCCCGGACCTGCAACCATATAAAGCCTGAGCTCCGCCGCATTCATTCTCTATCTTTGGCTCTCCATCTTCACTCCGGTGACCTCCATTGCATTCAACAAGGTGACAGCTTCCGTCTGCCGTGTTGCAGCGAGGAGGAGGGTGCCCGACCATCGATCCGGCAGCCGTGCGCCGCCGTGCTCCGCCACCTAGTTGGAGCTCGAGCCTCAGGCAGTGACGACCTTCGAGGCGACGACCGGGAGTTAGCCACACTCCAGCACAGTCTTCCGATCCACCCAGGTAGTCGATTAGCTCCTCCATTTCGTTTAATTTCTGATTTCGCCCAAATCGACTCTCCGACGTGTTCCCCTGATTCCGGCCATCTCGCGTAATATCTCGATCATCGGAACCCCCACACACCTTCGCCACCTTCCGACGCACGTTCTACGCCCACTCATCCAACCCAGCTCGCCCCGGAGCTGGGAGTCGAGCTCCACCACCTACCGCTCGCCGGAGCTCATTCGCACCGACCCACCAGCCACCGTCACCCCGCTTCTTTGGGTCGAGGCACTTTGCCCTCGACCCGCGAAGCTTCTGGTTTGCTTTGCAGGGACCGAGGAGGCCATCTGAGGCTTCCCGATTTCAGTCCAGGAGCTCGCTCGCTGCCAGCCTCGCCGGAGCCCCTCCCGGGCTCGGCTGGGCCATCGGAGGCCACCACCAGCTGCGGGGCATCACAGCGGGTCTTCTCCGATCATCAGGAGCAGCTGAGGAGGACTACAGCCCATGCACGAGGCCGGCGAAGCTCGCCGGCGGAGTGTTCTTCCACCATCCTCCAGCACCGTCCGATGGCTCCTCCGCTCCAGTCTTGATCCCAACCGTCCATCTTCCGAGGAGCAGCGACCGTCGATCACCTGGAGGGGCTCATCTGGACCGATAGCAGCAGAGGAGAGAGGCACCCGAGCTCCACCCCGTTCGATCTTCCACGTGTCCTCGCCTCTACCGTCGATCCGGCTCAAGGGCAGACGAAGAAAAGCGCTAGCTCACCAGGACCGCCCGATCTTCCACGTGGCGCGCATCCCGCCGTCGACAAATAAAGGGGTAAATTACTTAGGACCCCCTCTTAGTTTGTCTTTTTAGTCCTAGTCCTGTAAATATTTTCGTGCTTTTATTTACGTAGGGTAATTTGCAACTGGGACCTCGTGCTTGTTTTTATTTACGTTTATGCCCCTGTGTATGTGAGACCACGTGCTTCGTCACGCGCTTGTTTGGGCTATTTACATCTGTTTCCCTGTAGTTCTGTTGGGTTCTAAAATGAATGATAACTTTTTGGTAATTGCATTTATGCCCCTGTGAGTGTTGTTTATGCGCATGTGCGGATTTTAGTGGGATTTTTGCATCCAAGCCCCTGGACTTTTGGTACGAGTTACCAAAAAGTCCAGAAACTTGGTTTTTATTACCAAAAGGCACCTGAGTGCCCCAGGCACGCGCCACGCGCGTGACTTGCTGGGATTTTTGCACCTTGAGCCCCAGACTTTCGGGTATTTGCACATTGGTCCTTGTGCACAGTGCCCCCTTTTGGATTTTGAATAAAATATCAAATCACCTCCAAATCTAATGAAAATTTGACACATGGCTCCTGCCATGGTGTAGGATTTTTGTAGATTTTTGAGGACATTTTTGATCTTGTTTGCTATTTTAAAAAATTCAAAAACATCTTTTTTTGGCACAGTTTCACTTGAAAAATCAAAAAAAAAATATAAAAACACCCCCAAAAATTCTACAAAAATTAGTTACTGATCTTTGTGTGTTGTTTGATTTTCTAGCCAATTTTGGCTATTTTTCATTGAGTAAAAACCCTAAAAATCTAAAAACACCTAAAAACTCATAAAAATCATATTAAATAATCTAAAAATCCAAAAACAATAATTTTAGTGCCCAAATTTTCCTTATTTTATATAGAATACAGGAAAATTACCTCCAGGGCCATCTGAGATCCTTAGATATTTTATCTTTGGGTTTTGGGCCCTGCTGAACAGTACCTCGTTTTCTTTGCACTGTTTGATTTTTAGAAAATAAAATACACTACATAAAAATCCCAAAAATTCACCAAAAACACTTAAAAACCCAAAAAGCATAAAAACAATTTTTCTTGAATTTGTGCTTGATTTTTGGTGTACTAAATAAATTGCTTAAGTGTGCTTGTTTATACTTTCTTTTATTTCCTTCACATATTAAAAATCCAAAAAAAAATTTTAAAACCATTAAAAACCACTAAAAAATGTTTTCTCCCTTTTTCTGATTCTTTGACTACTTCGTAGGCCTTCGGCCAATCCGTGCTCCTTGTGTTCGACCCTGGGAGCTATACCAGGTTAATCACATAGCGAGACCGCTTTCGCATTTTCGATTGATTTTATTTCTCGTAGTGGTCTATTTTTCTTGATATACCCATCCGATTGATTGAGGTCACAACGACCATTCCTTTGCCTTTGCCTTAGTCACTCGGAATTTTGGGGTTATCAGAATGGCGCCGTTGCCGAGGAGCACGGCTTAGTAGTCTTTTAGATTTTTCCGAGGCTTTTCGAGTTTCGCGGCTTTTTGCACAGATTTTTGTATATATATATTTTTCTGATATTTTTATAATAATTGTTGGACTGACCACTTTTCTCTCTTTTTCTTGCGAGGGCCCGAGGAGCGAGGGCGGCATTCCTAGGAGCGCCGGAGCACCCGAGCGACGCGGAGGCGGCTTCCTTCTTCACGAAGCCGCAGGAGAGAGCGAGAGAGAGAGTTGAGTGGGTGAGGTAGCTTAGGATATTATTTTATTATTGTTGTAATAATACAGGACCTTGGACTGCTTGGACACTCTCGGGTCTGTTTCGCCGAGCACCGGTGTGCTCGGGGGACCCTTTAGGACTTTAGCGATTTTTCGCGGTTTTTCGCGGATTTCTTCTATTTTTTTACTGCCTTTCCGGTGTTTACGCGGCTTTTTGATCGAGCCCCTAGCTGTAGGATTTTCTGGTGCTTGTGCCGTAATAGTAGGATCCACACACTTAATTAATTATCTGTTCCTATAGATCGTTAATTGGACCTGCTAATAATAAATAATAAAAATAACTTAGTCACTTTCCTGAGAGCCTACGCGCCGCGAGCCCGCCCCACAAGCGCTACTCCTGAACTCGACCTGTCGAGAAGAGGAGGGGTGAGCCAAGACCGGACTCTTTGGATCGAGGGCGAGTGACTGAGTTAGACGGTTCTGCGTTAGAAGTTGCTCATCTAGGACTCGGTTTTTTTTCCCGCTTGCATAATTTAGGTAGTTTATTTCCTGTCTTTAAATTCTGCGCGGATCATATTGTATGTAGAGTGCTGGAATCAAGTACGCCTTTCTTACTTTGCATGCATCATTGATTTCATCGCGCATCGGCTTTTTCGTCTTCTCCCCCCTGTTTTCGGACTTAATAATCAGGAGAACCGAAAAATTCGTTAGGCCCTTTGTTTTCTTTGAAAAATATTAAAAAGAAAAACAATAAAACCGGGACTGCTAATCATACTTGATCTTAAAAACCGCTCACCCTAAAAATTTTGTCTTGGGGAGAGCAACCCCCTCATTGTCTTGTTTGGATGCGCGAGAGAGTGACCCGCACCCTAGGTAGAGCCTCCCAGTGCTAGACCCGACTGATTACCGACTCTTCTGTGCGGGCCAGTCGGTTGGGATAGCATCGGATATCCTAACAGGTCACGTAAGCGCTCTGATACTTTGTGTGTTCACCAAAATAAAATAGACAAGATAATTTGACCGAACTTTCACGGTCTTCAGCTCGCGTGCGTTGGTGAACTGGGGGTTTGTTTTTGATCATATTTGATTCCAGATCTCATCCGCCTTACTCGCCCAGATCAAGATGATGGGTAGACGGTCTCTTAGGCAGCCTCTGGTTGCACCGCTTTCGGGCACGTCTACCCGATCATCTAGGTTAGCCCGCGAGAGCCGAGACCAGCTCTCCGAGCCCGAATACGATTCCGCCCTGTTCCCCCTCGACCCCCTTTCTTCTGGTATTGAGAGACATGAGCCCGAGGAGAGATTATCAGATTTGACAACACCTGAGTTGGGCTCATTTGATTTTGCAGACGTTGTTATGGCCGCCAGAGCAGACGATTCCCCCAGAGGTCCACGGGGAGACCATCATGTTGTATTTGACCAGGGGGCGATCAACTCCACCCTGATCGCATCACTTGAGACGGTTCAGCAGCAGCTCCGCGATCAGGGAGCATTCATGATAGAGATGAGGAGAGAGTTGGAGAGGCTCAGAGCAGAGCGAGGTTCAGAGCAGAGCGAGCCTGAGGAGATGCTTGATGCAGAGGCAGCAGCAGCAGCAGCCGCAGCAGCAGCAGCAGCAGCCGCAGCCGCCGCAGCGGCAGCCGCCGCTGCGGGAGGACCACCACAGCCGATGCGGGCGTTGCACAACCCCGGATCTACTCTGATGCATCATTGGGTGGTAGTGCCAGCTATCGTGGGGGACTTCAAGTTCCCCCCGAACACCTTGCAGTTACTGCCCCGCTTCCACGGGCTAGCCACTGAGGAGCCCCACCTCCACCTCCAGGAGTTTCTGATGATCTGCAGCACTGTCCACGATCGCCACGTGGACCAGGACACTATACGGATGATTGCCTTCCCGTTTTCACTGGCAGACAGAGCAGCCAACTGGCTGAAGCACTTAGGGAAGTTTGTGTACACCTGGGATCAGCTCCGCACCGAGTACTTGAAAAAGTACTATCCACTCGGGCGGACGAATGCAGCGAGGGCCTTGATCAGCAACTTATCCATGTTCCCCAATGAGCAGTTCCACGAGGCTTGGGAGAGGTTTCGAGAGCTCTTGGACAGATGCCCGCACCACGACATATCCAAGCCGAACCTAGTTCAAAGTTTTTTCAGCGGGTTGACGCCAGAGCTTCAGGGCCTGGTGAATGCTTCTTGCGGCGGGTCCTATTTCGCCAAGGACCACGATCAGGTCTGGGCCATTTACGAGGAGATGTCAGAGAACTACATGGTGATGTCTCAGACCCGGTTGTACTCTCAGAGACCCCAGCCACAGCAGCCAGGACCCGTGCAGTACCAGCGGATAGCACGGGTCGATGCAGGTCCATCCAGTTCGTCCGCAGTTGCAGCAGCACAAGCCGAGTCGTCCGCTGCAGACATGGGTATCATTAGCGAGAAGTTGGACCGCATGGAGCTGATAGAGAAGAAGCAGTGCCAGAGTATCACGCAGATGGAGCAGATGGCACAGGTTCTGAGCGACATGAAGACCCAGCTCATGTGTCTTCAGGAGACACAGACGGCTTCACAGCCCCGTCTTCTGTCGCGAGGAGATACCGGCGGCAGCAGCAGCTCGTCCCAGCGCTCCAGCTCTTCACAGCAGCCTAGACAGGTTCACCTTGTACAGGCGGAGCCGTACCAGCAGCCGCAGCCCACTTACCAGTCACCACCATCTCCAGAGATGCAGATGGTGCCCTACCAGCCGGATCAGCCTCTGGCAGTACTGCCGCCAGACCCCTACGAGACAGAGCCGTTGATGGATGTCAAGGGGATTTGGTACGACCGCCCCCAGCCTGGGATCCGACGAGACCATCCCGGATTCAGGTGGGGGAGTGGTGGTGCCCAGCCCCAGCCGCAGCCGTCAGGACAGGGAGGGCAGTACTCCCAGCAGAGAGACCAGCACCACCCTCAACAGCAGTCCCCAGCATATCAGCAGCAGCCATCCTACGGTCCTCGTCCCTATCAGCAGCAGGGACAGTCTTGGAGACGTGAGCAGCAGGCTCACCAGGGATACCAGCAGCACCCTCCTACCTACCCCGCTTACCAGCACCAGCAGCAGCAGATCCAGCAGCCTCACCCATAGAGAGGCCACCCGTCGGGCTCCCACGAGAGCCCCGCTTTGGATGACATCGCCCGCCTCCTCACGGACCAGCAGGCCACATTCAGACGGGAGATGGATGAGTTCCGCCAGGAGATGCGGGACCTGGTGAGAGGGAAGGCCGCCATACCAGCCCAGATAGAGCCCAATCCGAACAGCCTCAAGAGGAAATCTGAGCAGGTAGTACATACTGAGTTAGCCACTCCTAGTGACCCATTTGATGATACATCTTCGGATCTTTTTGATGCTGATTTTGTCACACTTAGGAGCGGTAGGACCCCAGCAGGCGGCGGCGCCTCATCTGAGCTTCACCACGAGGACATTCCAGAGGCGCCACATGAGGAGGAGGAGAGCGGTACTGAGGCCGCTCCAGATGATGACGGTGGTACAGATGCCACCAAGGATGCTGATCCTACCGGCGGTACTGAGGCCGCCACGTCACCAGTTCGAGGAGGTGGTACTGACGCCACCCGTCCAGCCGAGCCAGCACGCGGTACTAATGCCGCGAGACGTCTAGCACCAGCAGCAGTAGCAGAGCAGCCAGCCCGTGGTGGTACTGAGGCCACCGGTGTTTGTACAGATAGAGATGTTGTTTTTCCCCGTGTTCATGTATCTCGGAACTCTGATATGAATAAAGGAAAAGGTTTATTTTCTTCTGGTCCCACTGTGGTGCATGATGTATGTGTGGATCCGGTCCTTGAACCGTCTAGACCTTTTCCTAGTCCTTCATCTGAGAAGGACCCAGTGATCCCCTTCCCTAGAGCCCTTCAGATGGGGAAGGGGAAGAAAAAAGAAAATCCCAAAAAGAGAGAGTTTGAGGAGTTCAACCAGAGTATGATTGATCGATTCCACATCCAGCTGACCCTCCAGGAGGCTTTGCAGCACATCCCCCTTTTCCAGCGTGCTTTGAGAGAGAGGACTACAGTCAGGAGGAGGAGGAGGAACCACACTTCAGAGATACATGTGCTGACGAAAGCCACGTGCTTCGCGATCCAGAACCGACTGCCAGCCAAGAGGCCAGATTCAGGGGCCCCGTATGTCAGATGCCAGATTAGTGAGCAGAGGTTCGACCGTACTCTTCTAGATAGCGGATCGTCGATTAACCTTCTTCCGGCAGCCCTTCTCGACCGCTTCGAGTTGGGCACTCTTCGACAGAGCAGGACAGTCCTTCAGTTCGCTGATCGATCTGTCAAGAGGCCGAAGGGGTTATTACGAGGCGTTATCGTCACGATTCAGGGCCTGAAATTCCCCGTGGACTTCGTAGTGTTGGACATGGAGATCCCTGAGTCAGTGGCCGATACCCCCATCATCCTTGGTCGTCTGTTCTTGGCCACAGCCAAGGCGGTGACTGATCATGATAGCGGGAAGGTGTACTTTCGCGTCGAGGGCGAAAGTATACAAATAGAGACGGTCGAGGATTACAGAGCCAGACTCAGAGCCAGCTCAGATGCGAGTACCGATACAGAGCAGCTGACAGACGCAGAGCCAGACATCCACCAGGACTGTGATTTTGTGATCACAGATGATGAGGCAGCCTTGGGCAGATCTTGAGACACAGACCACCCTCTCACTTTCAGATACAGCTGATGCAGAGACGATAGCAGAGGAGAGTCTGGAGAGCACAGACCTGGTTCAGGATACCATAGAGGCAGCAGAGCCGGTCCTCGATCGCGACACGATGTTCAGTGATGGTGGTGCTGAGGCCACCTTGTTGTTCGGTGGTACTGATGCCACCGCGGATGATACATATCCCTCGGATTCAGAGTCTGATTGGGCCGATTGCTATGATCAGATGCCAGACTTGAGTCCATCTGAGCCTAGAGATGAGGAGGAGGTAGACGCAGAGCCGAGCAGAGACAGTGCAGTTGAGCAGCCTTCTCCCGATTCAGTTTGCGAGAGGACGCTTTCACTTTCCCAGGCAGATTTGGCCGATTTAGCAGCTTTCACTCATTTTCTTCCGCAGCCAGATTTGCCAGCACCCAGCATTCCAGAGCGAAAGTCGCTCCCTACTTCGCTGAAGTATCGATTCCTTACGGGCGATCCAGAGATGTACCCAGTCATCATCTCAGCCGAGTTGACTGGAGAGCAAGAATCCCGTCTGATGGGGGTTCTTGAAAAGAACCGCAAGGCGATGGGATGGAGCGTAGCGGATCTCCATGGGATTAGTCCGGCAGTGTGCTCCCACCATATCTATCTTGAGGAGGGGGCGAAGCCGTCGCGTGAGTTCCAGCGGTGACTGAACCCCAACCTGAGAGAGGTCGTGATGAAGGAAATATCCAAATGGTGGAGCGCAGATTTTATTTATCCCATTTCCGACTCCAAGTGAGTCAGCCCCTTGCATGTGGTGCCCAAGAAGACGGGCATCACGACTGTGATCAGTGAGTCGGGAGAGGAGATCGCTACACGAGTACCCACTTCTTGGAGGGTCTGTGTTGACTACAGGAGACTCAACCAGGCCACCAAGAAGGACCATTTCCCCCTGCCTTTTATTGACCAGATCATTGAGAGACTGGCAGGGAAGAGCCATTATTGTTTCCTGGATGGGTACTCGGGCTACAACCAGGTGGCCATCGCTCCTGAGGATCAGGAGAAGACCACCTTTACCTGTCCCTTCGGCACATATGCTTTTCGACGCATGCCCATTTGGGCTATGCAATGCCCCTGCGACTTTTCAGAGGTGCATGCTGTCGATCTTTTCGGACATGGTAGGGGAGTGTTTGGAGGTCTTCATGGACGATTTCTCGGTCTACGGCGACGGATTCGATTCTTGTCTTGACTGCCTAGACCGGGTACTCCAGCGATTGTATCGAGATCCATTTGGTTCTATCTTGGGAGAAGAGTCACTTTATGGTGACTCAAGGGACGGTGCTTGGCCACATCATCTCCAACAGGGGCATGGAGGTTGATCCGGCCAAGGTGGATGTCATTAGAAAACTCACACCGCCGTCCAATCTGAGGCAGTTACGGTCATTCCTGGGGCACGTTGGATTTTATAGGAGATTTATTCAGGATTTCAGCAAGATTGCCCGACCGTTGACTGACCTCTTGACGAAAGACACCGAGTTCCTTGTAGATGACAAGTGTCTCTCGTCTTTTGCGACTCTCCAGCAGCATGTTATAGAGGCTCCTGTTCTCCAGCCGCCTGATTGGTCTCTCCCATTCGAGATCATGACGGACGCCTCCGATTTTGCCGTGGGGGCAGTGCTGGGACAGAGGAGGGATGGAGTTCCATTTGCCATACACTATGCTAGCCGCACCATTGGATTCCGCCCAGCGGAATTATACGGTCACAGAGAAGGAGATGCTAGCAGTAGTGTTTGCCCTAGATAAGTTCAGATCATATATCATTGGATCTAGAGTGACTTTGTTTACAGATCATACCGCCATCAGGTACCTCATGGCAAAGAAGGATGCCAAGGCCAGATTGACTAGATGGATCCTTCTACTCCAGGAGTTCGACATTGAGATCAAGGATAAGCCTGGAGTCAAGAATGTGGTGGCGGATCATCTCTCCCGATTAGAGCAGCCTGAGGGTTCTGAGCAGATTGATCCTATTCGTGATACCTTCCCAGATGAGGCGATCCTTGCTATCGCCTCACTCCCGTGGTATGCCGATATTGTGAACTTTCTCGTTGCTGGGAAAGTCCCACAAGATTGGCCCAGGCAGAGGCTTGAGGTATTCCTTGCGAAGGCCAAGTCCTACCACTGGGAGGATCCCATCCTTTACCACGAAGGAGGGGATAGCGTCTGGCGTCGGTGTATTCCTCAGGAGGAACACCATAGCGTCCTCACTTACTGCCACAAGCTTGAGGCAGGAGGACATCATTCTGGGAGGAGAACGGCACAGAAAGTGCTCCAATCTGGCTTGTGGTGGCCTTCCCTCTTCAAGGACTCTGATGAGTTCGTGAAGAGGTGTACTGACTGTCAGAGGATGGGCACTTGTGGACAGCGTGATATGATGCCGATGCAGCCCATTCACTTCTGTGAGGTTTTTGACGCATGGGGCATCGATTTCATGGGTCCATTCCCTAAGAGTCAGGGATTTGAGTACATTCTGTTGGCCGTAGATTATGTTAGTCGTTGGGTTGAGGCTATCCCCGCCCGAGCCGCTGATGCGAGGACTGTTTGCAGATTTTTGAGGAAGCATATCATCACGCGGTTCGGGGTTCCACGAGTTCTTATTTCTGATGGGGGGTCTCATTTTATCAACGACCAGGTGAAGGCACTTGCTAGCGAGTTCGGCATAGATCATCGTGTTGCTACACCTTACCATCCACAGACGAATGGTCTAGCTGAGGTGTCGAATAGGGAGATCAAGAATATTTTGCAGAAAGTCGTCCGCCCTGACCGAAAGAATTGGTCACAGCTTTTGGACTCGGTCTTGTGGGCATATCGGACGTCTTTCAAGACTCCATTGGGTACATCTCCCTTTCGCCTCGTTTATGGCAAGCCATGCCATCTACCTGTTGAGCTGAGGCACAAGTCACTTTGGGCAGTCACAGATATTCTTATGGATCCAGATGGTATAGGAGACCAGAGGAGGGCAGAGTTAGCTGCCCTGGAGGAGCTTAGAGATGCAGCTTTCTCAAGCAGCCTACATTATAAGGAGAAAGTCAAGGAGTGGCATGATTCTCATATCAGCCACAAGCATTTTGAGATTGGACAGAGAGTATGGCTGTTTGATGCGAGGCTTAGATTATTTCCAGGGAAGCTACAGAGCAAATGGAAGGGACCTTTTCTCGTCAGAAGGTGCACGACAATGGTAGTATTGATATATCCGAGTTGTCTTCTGAGAGCACCTTTCGAGTGAACGGCCAGCGGCTCAAGCCAATTTCTAGATCATGAGCCGCGGGACGTTATTATTTGTGCCCCTATTCATTTTGCGTGAGATATGGTCTTTTGATTCACATCTTTTGCATCTCACGCCTGATTTTCACTGTTCCTCCGCCTGTATAGATCCAGTTGTCCATATCATTCTATTCTTTAGTCCCACATCCCTTTTCTCATCTTATGATTATGCTATACTTAGGGTGTACTTTACCCTAAGTATAGGGGGGATGTAGGACCTGCGGGTAGTCTTTTCATTCTTTCTGCTCCTGTTTTGCTGCCTATACTTAGGGATATTTTACCCTAAGTATAGGGGGGGCAGATTCTGTATATTCTTCACTCGGCTTTCCCTTCATGTACAACTTGCTATACTTAGGATTAGTTAATCCTAAGTATAGGGGGAAACCACTGAGTTCCTCTCATTCTATTCATTTATTCGTTCCTGTACTTATCCATTCCTTTTCACTTCCCTTTTACTAAGCACGAGTTATGTCTTCTTCATCGCTCTTGATCACTCTGAGGACATCGCTCGAGCTAAGTATAGGGGGGTGTGTATATATTTCATATATACTTTAGCCATAACTCGTACTTTGTGTGAGTGTGTTAATAAATAAAATGGCTAAAAATCACAAAAATTTAAAAAATTTTCATAAACCTCTTTTATCTTGCACATACATAGCTAGTGTACAAAGTATTTTTGTAAAAATGATTTCAAAAATCTTTTGTGTAAATATTTTTGTATCAAAATTATGTATATAGTACAAAATTTTTCCAAAATGTTTTGAAAATCAAAAGTTTGCAAAAATCTTGTGTAAATGTTTGTAAATATCTTTTTGCAAAAACTTGCACCTCATGCATCATTCATGATTTCAAAACATTTTTTAAAAATTTCGCATGATTGTAAAATATTTGTAAATAGCATCTTGTGTACATATATGTATATAGTTTTTCCTGGATGAGAGTTGACATTTAAACTAAGCCTGGAATTAAATTGAGAAATGGAGCTTGACTAAGATCTTAATCCACTTAACGCCAAGAGGAACCTTATAGGATTTAGGTTTAAGGCTTTTCAGGTCCATAAGGACTTAATTCTTTGAGTCCACTAGGCTATGAGCATATGTCATCTTGATGAGCTTAAGTAGAACACTTAACAACACACGCATGACTCTTAGAGACAATGGCTTGACTTGCACCTGCACTTTACACATGGCTCTCCACGGATGAGGTGGTGAGGAGGCAGTTTCCTTTGGCTTGGGGTAGCATATGAGGGTAGTACTTCTAGGCGGAACCTCTCTTCTTCTTCTAGTGAAGGAAGTGCACCTCAACTTGGTCTAGTGGTGATGAAGGCTAAAGACAGAAGCCGTGGGTTGCAATAAAGCTTCAAAAGAGGGATAGTCTACTGGCTCAAGGGGAAATTTCTTATATGCTGCACCATGTAGATATGCTGTACAGAAGTTCGTGAAAAAAAAAATTTGCAAAAATGCAAAAAGAACTCCAAAAAAGTGGTGGGTCGGATTGAAAATTTAATAACCCCACCGGAGTGTACATAGTCAAATAAAGCAAAAGCTTATGGTATCAATGTTACATCTCATGAAGCTTGCAGTGGGAGACTTAGCTACACTGGCTAGGCTTCCAAAACTCTATACTTCTACCCCCTCTTCTTGAGCCGGTTGCACTTGAACTTAGAAGGGAATACCCCGCTTCTCGAGGAAAGAGTTGCTAGACCGAGGCATTAGAGTTACCAGGTTGAGGGAGGTTGTTTCTTTGTTACTTCTGAGGTGGGGAGCCACATATCACTTACACTGCTTGGAAAGACTCATGGTCATTAGAGTTTGTGTATGTAGACTTGTTCTGATCTGGTTTATTGAGGGAGTCTTGCCCATAGATTGGTGGAACTTAGAGGCTGTTGAGTTTTAAGCTTAAGTCCAAATAAGGTTCCGACACATTAATAATCCAAAGATCTGATCAAGCTCCATATTTCAATTTAATGAAGGAAAGTTTAATAATTCAACCTTGATCCATGTACATCCTCTTTTTCTTTTTCTTTTTCTTTCTGTTTCACTTCTTTTTCAAATAAGTGTTTGCTAAGGGACTAGCAAAGTATAGTATAGGGGGGTGATGAATACCCATTCATCACTCTTTATTCTTATATTTTAGCTACAAAAACCTATGCAAATGCATGTTGATATGTGTAAATAGGAATAATTAACAAAAGCATGCATCTTGTAAAAATATGTAATTAGCATGTTTTTGTGCAAAAATAAAAGAATAAAGAGTAAAAAGAAAAAGAGGGAAATATTTAGAATAAATATTGAGCAACCTAACCCAAGGGAGGGCTCATCATGGGCCTGACCGCATAAAAGCCACAGTAGAGAGAGATAGGGGCTCACTTATGTATATATTTGTAAATAAATAAAATAATATTTTCCTCATCCAAAAATATGCTTGTATATATTTTGTACATATTTATAAACTATTAAAAACAAAATAAAAACTTAAAAGTCAAAAATGCAAAAATACACCTTCACCATGTACATAAGACCACCATCCTTATTTATCTAACCTTGTAAATAGATGTATTTATTTCTAAAACTTTTTGTAAATATCCTATGTTACATATTGTACATAAAATAAATAAAAAGAAACAAAACAAAATCAAATAAAAATTACAAAATTAAAAATACAAAAATATCTTGTACATACACCATGTATATAGTTATACATAAATAATTATTTCACCTATATATCTAAATAATAAAAATAAAATAAAAATAGCCTTTTATTCCTCATTTTATCCTATAAATAAATAAAATATAAAATAGGAATAAAAATGTATATAAATAACTAATCAAAAATCAATATAGTGTATATATACCTATGTATAGCTACTATGTATATACTTTTTTTTATTTCCAAAAATTAATTAAAAATCACAAAAAAATAGAAAAAATTAAAACAAATATTTTTTATGTTTTAAGTTTTTGAAAATTCGGCCATTTAAGGCCCCAAAAAAATCAAATAAAAATATAAGCCTTGGCGGGCTCTGATTGGTCCACGGGGGATTGTTGACCCCCGGTCAACACCTCCCCCAGGACCACCAGAGCCCGGGTCCGCTCGCCCGACCCGTTTTCTCCCCTCTTTCTACGAGTGACCCGATCGCCATTTGCCCCAGCTCCGGGTCCGGATTGATCACGTCACATCCGAGAGCCTCGCCGAAGCCCTCGCCTTGGGATCCGCGCTCCAGCTCGCCCTACCCGATCGATTCTTCCCGGACCTGCAACCATATAAAGCCTGAGCTCCGCCACATTCATTCTCTATCTTTGGCTCTCCACCTTCACTCCCGTGACCTCCATTGCATTCAGCAAGGTGACAGCTTCCGTCTGCCGTGTTGCAGCGAGGAGGAGGATGCCCGACCATCGATCCGGCAGCCGTGCGCCGCCGTGCTCCGCCACCTAGTTGGAGCTCGAGCCTCAGGCAGTGACGACCTTCGAGGCGACGACCGGGAGTTAGCCACACTCCAGCACAGTCTTCCGATCCACCCAGGTAGTCGATTAGCTCCTCCATTTCGTTTAATTTCTGATTTCGCCCAAATCGACTCTCCGACGTGTTCCCCTGATTCCGGCCATCTCGCGTAATATCTCGATCATCGGAACCCCCACACACCTTCGCCACCTTCCGACGCACGTTCTACGCCCACTCATCCAACCCAGCTCGCCCCGGAGCTGGGAGTCGAGCTCCATCACCTACCGCTCGCCGGAGCTCATTCGCACCGACCCACCAGCCACCGTCACCCCGCTTCTTTGGGTCGAGGCACTTTGCCCTCGACCCGCGAAGCTTCTGGTTTGCTTTGCAGGGACCGAGGAGGCCATCTGAGGCTTCCCGATTTCAGTCCAGGAGCTCGCTCGCCGCCAGCCTCGCCGGAGCCCCTCCCGGGCTCGGCTGGGCCATCGGAGGCCACCACCAGCTGTGGGGCATCACAGCGAGTCTTCTCCGATCATCAGGAGCAGCTGAGGAGGACTACAACCCACGCACGAGGCCGGCGAAGCTCGCCGGCGGAGTGTTCTTCCACCATCCTCCAGCACCGTCTGATGGCTCCTCCGCTCCAGTCTTGATCCCAGCCGTCCATCTTCCGAGGAGCAGCGACCGTCGATCACCTGGAGGGGCTCATCTGGACCGATAGCAGCAGAGGAGAGAGGCACCCGAGCTCCACCCCGTTCGATCTTCCACGTGTCCTCACCTCTACCGTCGATCCGGCTCAAGGGCAGACGAAGAAAAGCGCCAGCTCACCAGGACCGCCCGATCTTCCACGTGGCGCGCATCCCGCCGTCGACAAATAAAGGGGTAAATTACTTAGGACCCCCTCTTAGTTTGTCTTTTTAGTCCTACAACCTGTAAATATTTTCGTGCTTTTATTTACGTAGGGTAATTTGCAACTGGGACCTCGTGCTTGTTTTTATTTACGTTTTTGCCCCTGTGTATGTGAGACCACGTGCTTCGTCACGCGCTTGTTTGGGCTATTTACATCTGTTTCCCTGTTAGTTCTGTTGGGTTCTGAAATGAATGATAACTTTTTGGTAATTGCATTTATGCCCCTGTGAGTGTTGTTTATGCGCATGTGCGGATTTTAGTGGGATTTTTGCATCCAAGCCCCTGGACTTTTGGTACGAGTTACCAAAAAGTCCAGAAACTTGGTTTTTATTACCAAAAGGCACCTGAGTGCCCCAGGCACGCGCCACGCGCGTGACTTGCTGGGATTTTTGCACCTTGAGCCCCAGACTTTCGGGTATTTGCACATTGGTCCTTGTGCACAGTGCCCCCTTTTGGATTTTGAATAAAATATCAAATCACCTCCAAATCTAATGAAAATTTGACACATGGCTCCTGCCATGGTGTAGGATTTTTGTAGATTTTTGAGGACATTTTTGATCTTGTTTGCTATTTTAAAAAATTCAAAAACATCTATTTTTGGCACTGTTTCACTTGAAAAATCACAAAAAAATATAAAAACACCCCCAAAAATTCTACAAAAATTAGTTACTGATCTTTGTGTGTTGTTTGATTTTCTAGCCAATTTTGGCTATTTTTCATTGAGTAAAAACCCTAAAAATCTAAAAACACCTAAAAACTCATAAAAATCATATTAAATAATCTAAAAATCCAAAAACAATAATTTTGGTGCCCAAATTTTCCTTATTTTCTATAGAATACAGGAAAATTACCTCCAGGGCCATCTGAGATCCTTAGATATTTTATCTTTGGGTTTTGGGCCCTGCTGGACAGTACCTCGTTTTCTTTGCACTGTTTGATTTTTAGAAAATAAAATACACCACATAAAAATCCCAAAAATTCACCAAAAACACTTAAAAACCCAAAAAGCATAAAAACAATTTTTCTTGAATTTTTGCTTGATTTTTGGTGTGCTAAATAAATTGCTTAAGTGTGCTTGTTTATACTTTCTTTTATTTCCTTCACATATTAAAAATCCAAAAAAAAAATTTTAAAACCATTAAAAACCACTAAAAAATGTTTTCTCCCTTTTTCTGATTCTTTGACTACTTCGTAGGCCTTCGGCCAATCCGTGCTCCTTGTGTTCGACCCTGGGAGCTATACCAGGTTAATCACATAGCGAGACCGCTTTCGCATTTTCGATTGATTTTATTTCTCGTAGTGGTCTATTTTTCTTGATATACCCATCCGATTGATTGAGGTCACAACGACCATTCCTTTGCCTTTGCCTTAGTCACTCGGAATTTTGGGGTTATCAGAATGGCGCCGTTGCCGGGGAGCACGGCTTAGTAGTCTTTTAGATTTTTCCGAGGCTTTTCGAGTTTCACGGCTTTTTGCACAGATTTTTGTATATATATATTTTTCTGATATTTTTATAATAATTGTTGGACTGACCACTTTTCTCTCTTTTTCTTGCGAGGGCCCGAGGAGCGAGGGCGGCATTCCTAGGAGCGCTGGAGCACCCGAGCGACGCGGAGGCGGCTTCCTTCTTCACGAAGCCGCAGGAGAGAGCGAGAGAGAGAGTTGAGTGGGTGAGGTAGCTTAGGATATTATTTTATTATTATTGTAATAATACAGGACCTTGGACTGCTTGGACACTCTCGGGTCTGTTTCGCCGAGCACCGGTGTGCTCGGGGGACCCTTTAGGACTTTAGCGGTTTTTCGCGGTTTTTCGCGGCTTTCTTCTATTTTTTTACTGCCTTTCCGGTGTTTACGCGGCTTTTTGATCGAGCCCCTAGCTGTAGGATTTTCTGGTGCTTGTGCCGTAATAGTAGGATCCACACACTTAATTGATTATCTGTTCCTATAGATCGTTAATTGGACCTGCTAATAATAAATAATAAAAATAACTTAGTCACTTTCCTGAGAGCCTACGCGCCGCGAGCCCGCCCCACAAGCGCTACTCCTGAACTCGACCTGTCGAGAAGAGGAGGGGTGAGCCAAGACCGGACTCTTTGGATCGAGGGCGAGTGACTGAGTTAGACGGTTCTGCGTTAGAAGTTGCTCATCTAGGACTCGGTTTTTTTTCCCGCTTGCATCATTTAGGTAGTTTATTTCCTGTCTTTAAATTCTGCGCGGATCATATTGCATGTAGAGTGCTGGAGTCAGGTACGCCTTTCTTACTTTGCATGCATCATTGATTTCATCGCGCATCGGCTTTTTCGTCTTCTCCCCCCTGTTTTCGGACTTAATAATCAGGAGAACCGAAAAATTCGATAGGCCCTTTGTTTGCTTTGAAAAATATTAAAAAGAAAAACAATAAAACCGGGACTGCTAATCATACTTGATCTTAAAAACCGCTCACCCTAAAAATTTTGTCTTGGGGAGAGCAACCCCCTCATTGTCTTGTTTGGATGCGCGAGAGAGTGACCCGCACCCTAGGTAGAGCCTCCCAGTGCTAGACCCGACTGATTACCGACTCTTCTGTGCGGGCCAGTCGGTTGGGATAGCATCGGATATCCTAACAGGTCACGTAAGCGCTCTGATACTTTGTGTGTTCACCAAAATAAAATAGACAAGATAATTTGACCGAACTTTCACGGTCTTCAGCTCGCGTGCGTTGGTGAACTGGGGGTTTGTTTTTGATCATATTTGATTCCAGATCTCATCCGCCTTACTCGCCCAGATCAAGATGATGGGTAGACGGTCTCTTAGGCAGCCTCTGGTTGCACCGCTTTCGGGCACGTCTACCCGATCATCTAGGTTAGCCCGCGAGAGCCGAGACCAGCTCTCCGAGCCCGAGTACGATTCCGCCCTGTTCCCCCTCGACCCCCTTTCTTCTGGTATTGAGAGACATGAGCCCGAGGAGAGATTATCAGATTTGACAGCACCTGAGTTGGGCTCATTTGATTTTGCAGACGTCGTTATGGCCGCCAGAGCAGACGATTCCCCCAGAGGTCCACGGGGAGACCATCATGTTGTATTTGACCAGGGGGCGATCAACTCCACCCTGATCGCATCACTTGAGACGGTTCAGCAGCAGCTCCGCGATCAGGGAGCATTCATGATAGAGATGAGGAGAGAGTTGGAGAGGCTCAGAGCAGAGCGAGGTTCAGAGCAGAGTGAGCCTGAGGAGATGCTTGATGCAGAGGCAGCAGCAGCGAGGTTCAGAGCAGATGCTTGATGCAGAGGCAGCAGCTCGAAAATATTTTTATCAAGATAGTGTAACATAGTATAGAAAAGCCGTGAAATCATTTGAGCTCTCTTAGTTCCAAAGAATTTTCCTTAAACTTTGCTATGTCCTCATAGCACTAGATGTTACGAGTCCATGGATCCATTTAAGTATATAGGAATATACGGGCACTAAGAGGGGGCTCCCCCTATACTTAGGTTAGAAATAACCTAAGTATAAAGGCAAGAAAAGATGAGTAGAGAAATCACAGGGACTTGGGTCCCCCCTATACTTAGGCTGAGATTAGCCTAAGTATAAAGATGGAGATTGATGTTGGAAAAGACCCAAGGTGAACGAAGAAGAAGGATGAATATACAAGTGAGCGGTTGAATCTTCGTAGATGAAATCGAGTGTCTTCGGATTCGGGGTGCGTGTCACATCATACAAGGCTCAATCAAGCAAGCAAACTCTTAGTTTCACCAACTCACACATGAAACCAACCAAAGTTGGTTTATTATCTTGTCTATTTTATTGGTGATAAAACGTTTGATTTTTACGCAAAGAAAAGAATTGAAGTGAAAATCATTGCGTAAGCGAGGGTATTGCTCTCCCAAAACCGAATTTTACTCCATTTTTGGTCGACTTGCAATTAACAGTCCCAATTTTATTTTAGGTTATCACTGAATTATGGTTAGCACAAAATAAAGAAGTCACCGTCTACCGTTCATTCCATTTTCCATTAATCCTAGGTGATCAAGCTAGGAAATGAAAGCCGAGAAAAACATGTATTCGAAGAAACCACAATCTAGGCTAAGCGAGAAATCATGCAGTGATTTGACAAAAACACGTGAAAAATGGGGGCTGTTTTGAAAACCAAATCCAACATGCATGCAAGTCGAAAAAGCCGCACCTAATCATGCATCTATTAGCGATGATTGATTTTTATTAATTTTAGCTAAGTAATGCGAGATAATGTGCGTATATCATTTAGTGTGTCCTACCTATGATCAAGCACATAAAAATATGAAAGATAAAATTAGCTCAGAGAGCCGCGTGCCTATCCTAGGTCGACACTCAAGTGGGGACGATCCCCACACAACCACAATCGTTCGATTACAACCACGAGTCTTCAATCGAAGACCGCTGTAAACGACGAATTACTACATGGAAATAAAAATGCAAGACATTTTTTGCTTCCTTCTCGACATACTCCAAACGTGTTTCTGCGGCTCCTCGCAGCGGGAAGCATCGGCTTCTCGCCTCCTTGAACACCAAGGGCCCTGCCACAGAAAAATTGATTAGAGATCAATCGAAAAAGAAAATTTTAAAATGCGAAATAAATGAACAAAAAGTGACCTATAGAAGAAACACGAAATTAAATAAACAAACTTCCAAATAATAAAAGAAATGAGCCGTGTCCCCGGCAACGGCGCCATTTGATAAACCGCAAAATCGGCCCTTTAAAAGAGTGTTTTTAGCACTTCAACATGTCGATGCCGTCAGGCCGATTTTGGTCATCAAAGAGACCACCTCATTGATACATGTCAAATAAGAATGCGATGGTACTTAATTTATATTTTACTTGGTAAGAAACCAAGGTCGAACTCAGGGACACGAGCCTCTCTCGTATTAATCGGATTCAAGTCTATCTAATTAAGTGTTGAATTAAAGGCATATAGGTCAAATTATGAAAAGACACAACAATGCATTAAAATTAAACATGCCTTTTTTTATAAATTTTTTATCTTGCAAATAGATGCAGAGAAATGCAATGCAATTATGCCCAAAATCAGAATACATATGATGAGCAAATTAGTAAGAGTCAAATTCAGATTTAATTGAAGTATCAGAGCTGAACGACAAAATGAACAAAGCATGAGTACATAATAAGAGCCACTTAGCTAACATGATATTGCATTAAAATTTAAGTCTTTAAGATGAAAGATTATCCATGCCATTAAAAAGTACATCGGACAAGCTCTCAAATGAAACTGAAATCAACTAAAACAGAGGTACGGTGCTCAAGATATGCAAAAAGGAAAGTAGGGGCATAACTGAAAGAAAATATGAAAAGATAACTACAAAACGGTCCCTGGGAGGGACTAAAAAGTAATAAAAATAAAGATCGAGTCCTTCCCTGTAATTTTACGAAACGCGCGGGGACCTTTTTGCAAATTGAAGAAATTCGTGGGCTCCTCTGCAAATTACCCAGAGTAGCACGTGCGATGCACGTGCTACCTAGGCTCGGAAGGAGGCTCGGTAGAGGCTCGATGAGGCTTCGGCTAGGATCGGGTGGTCCGAGGCTCGGTGCTGGCTCGTGGGGGCTCGGAAGCAGCCAAGCCTGTAGGCTCGGATGGCAGGCTCGGTGCTGCTATGGCTACGACGCGTGGCTAGCTGATAGCCATTGTATCACTCGGATCCAAGGGCATCTGTAAACTGTGATCCAGACGACGTGGCTGCATCGCGGTCCGTTGGATCGAAAAGATCCAACAGCTGACGAAGTCGATGACGTGGCCTCTTCTGAACCATTGGATGGTCGCTGGAAGGGGACCATCCAACGGTAACTGCTGCTTGTCTTCCACCTTCGGCTGGCGGCGAATAACGAGCTCCGGCGAGGGGGCTCTTCCTCCGCCGCTCTGTCCTGGGCCCGGTGGTGCTCGCCCGAGGCTCCTGAAGGTCTGTCGATGAAGCTTGGAGCTCGGGCGAGGTGATGAACTTCCTGGCGTGACCCATCGGAGCTCGTATGTCAAAGGCGATCTTGACGAAGTTGGCCCAGCGAGCTCTCCGGCCATTGAATAGGTGATCGTCCTGCAGCGTTAATTCCTATAGCCGAAGCGAACCAGTGTGTTGTGCGTGCGTGAGGTGAGGTGGAGAGCTCATAAGGATCGGAGAAGGTGGGAGCTCGGATACTCCTCTGCCGTGAGTGGCGGAGGAGATGGGTGACGGTGGTCTGGGGCTGCGATGGAGAAAGAAGGTGGTCAGGGGTAGCGCGTGAAAGGGGAAAGCGTAACGAAGCTAGGAGAGGGGTTAATGGCAGGTGAACGTGATCGAAGTGTCCTAGAAAATTAAAAGACATTGAAGAAAATTACAGAGGAAGAAGAAGAGGACTTACCGGCGATGGGGCGGAGCGGAGGCTTGGGCTGGACATCGTGATCGATGCCCGGGTCTTCGCTGGACATGGCCAGCCGGTCCATGCAGCTCGGGCGGTCGCCAAGAGGCGCTGGATCTCCGCCATTCAAGGCGGAGGGTCTCACCGAGGGAGGGGTCGTCTTCGCTCGATCCTCTCGCCTCCCCCTGTCACGGGGAAGCGGAGGAGGGCTGGGTCGCTTCCCGCGTAAAGATGGACGACGACGAAAGTGAGAGGTGGCGGCGTATTTGAAGGCGACGGTGGTGGAACTGGGTGGTGGAGAGCGTGGTTTCGAGGGCGGTATGGAGTGAGTGGAGATGGCTTCGTGGGTGGAGGTTGGGCTCGCGAGGATCGTGGGTGATGGAGGAAGACCTAGAAGCAGTTGGCGATGGGAGATGGTGGCTGATGTGGAGGAGGAAAAAGGAAGGGTGCGAGTGGGGCGCGAGATGGCGAACGTGGGGAAGAGGGTCAACCGGAGGTAGACGACAAGGCAAGACCGTTGGATCTGGAGATCCAACGGTGGGGGATTGAGCGCGGAGCGACGACCGGGATTAGATCTGAGGCGGCATGATCGGAAGGTCTGTGGAGCGACCACGTGGCAGGCTGTGCGCGAGGCGCTAGCGGACGGTCACGATGCAGGGCAGGCGTGGATCGAACGGTTATGTAAACTAGCGGCTGTGATTGATGGCTGAAGGTTAGATCGAAGGGCTGTAGTGCCGCCACGTGGCATGCTCTAGGATCCGCGCTTACGGACGTCACAGATGGGTCCAAGGATTCGATCAGACGGATGATGGTAACTAAGGAATGGACGAAGGTGATCGCATCTTCTAATCGGTGATTTGATGGTAGGGAATTTGACACGTGGCGCACGCAGAAGACGGCAGGAATGAACGGTGAGGATCAGGAAGCGGAGAAGATCAATGGCTGAGGTAATAGGCGCGCGTGGGCAGCGCTGGGCCGTTGGATCTAATGCAAGATCCAACGGCTAAGGGTTGCGGGCGGATGAGACAAAGGAAGCTGGCCACGTGGCGCACCCAGAATGGGCCACATGGCCCAATCAGATTTATTGGATGGTATTTTTGGTTTTTGAGGGTTATAAAGGCCGAATTTGAAAACTCAAAACATGAAAGTTGTAGATCTTGACGAGATCTACAAGTTTCATGTTGACCAAAATTGGAAAAAAGATCAAACAAGGGCCTGAAATATTTTTGAGGGTATTTTTAAGTCTAAAAATACCACGAATTTTTGTTTTGTCATTTTTTTGTGATTTTTAATTTATTTAGGACTCTGATAATTACAACACTTTAACTGGGTTTTATTGACAAAACTTTAAGCAAGGGGGTTAATTATAGGAAATAAAGATGATGAAACTGAGGTTCATCAGTTAGACATGCAAAATTGCCAGAGCTTACGTGCCACGCACATGAGCCTGGCAAGGGCTTGGATGCAATATTACAAAATTGGCACGGTCCTGATTATAAATTCTACAAAAGCTTAAACATGCTGATGAAAGTTTTAATATTAACTAATAAATACAAAAATGCCTCGGGCGAATCTGCAAATTACCCAAGGCAGGGGCACTGGCGGACGGTGGGATTTCTCCCACTAATCCATGTGGCGACTCAGGAATACGCGATGCCCCTTCGCGATCGGCGGCCGGGATTAGAAGGTGCTTGAACGATCAGACGGCTGTCACGCACTCGATCTGACGACGGTTGTACTTTGCCAAGAACTAGGCGAGATCGACGGCCCAAAGGAGTGCAACAAGAACCAGGGAAGAACAATGGGTGGCTGAACTTCCTCCAGCGACTACCGATCCCCCCCGGCGTTCACGACTCCTCCAAAATGCCCAGAAGGATCTTGGACGCTTCCCCTAGCGACTGGCGGCTTCAAAATGGTGGTTGGCCCACTGGAGCACCACCACGACGATGAAGAGGGGGGAGAGCTCCAGGAGATTCGACCCTCGTCAAAAACGAACCCAAAGGGGTTCTTCAGCACTTGGACGTGCAAATAAAGTTCACGGGCAACAATTGAGGGTTCCAGGGCCAGCAAAGAAGGGAATGGACGGTGGTTAATCGCAATTTGCAGGTTGTCGCCGGAGCTCGATAAAAAGACCTCTCTTGGTTGGAACCAAGGAGATATGGACCTCACGGCGTTGCACCGGAGATGGAGGGGGTCCTGAAGGCGAGGAGAGGTTGCTGTCACCTCCTCGATCCTCAGCACATGAGCAGGAAGGGCAAAGAGGGCAAGAAGGGTTCAAAAATGAAAGGAAGAGGAGGGGTTTGTTTTGAATGGGTGGTGAATAGGTCGTAAAAATCGAGGTGTATGACGCGCCTCAGTGATCCAATCCCTGAGCAAATCACTGGGCGTGTAAGAGGACATCTCGAGGAGAAAAAGTTCTTTAGGACGCATCATGAATGGATGCAAGGTGCGGCCCCCAAAAAGGGGCGAAAACCAAGAAAAATCATGTCTGAGAAAGCCACAGGAGGGGGGTCAGAGAGTTGACCCGAGGTCAACTCTCCAGCCCCCTGGTTGGTCCACGTGGACCAACCAGGAAAAATCATGGAAAAACCTTTGTAAAATCAATTTAAATTAGTAAATATGATTTATTTAATTTTAGGTCATTTAATAAAAAAATGATTATTATTTTGTAAATTATTTTATTATTATTTTTATTTATTTTTTCGAGGTATTCTTTTACAAGTTACCTTCTATAGGCTATATAGGTATATTTATCTATATATTTTAATATTTTTATTTTTATTTTGTACATTTAATTTATTTATTTTTGTTTATTATTTTTGAATTTATAAAGTATTTTTATACACTTAAATATATTTTTTTATTTTTCTGATGTAATTTGTACACTTAATAAACTAGAAGTATAAATTATACATGTATACTCATAGGTCTTATACCTATGTATTATATATAAGTATTTTATTTTTGTGTTTTATTTTTGTTTTATTCCTGTTTTAATGTACATATATATTATAAATAATATTTACAAAATTATAAAAATATAAAATTATAAAAATAATGAATAATAAATAAAATGAATATTTTAATCTGTACAAGTATACAAGTGGGGGTCCAAAACTCAACTTTCAAACCGTAACTCCGAAAATACGAAACCACCTTCATTAAATAGCTTATTTCAAATTATATACAATTAAAGTGAGTTTGGTACATTTCGAGTTTTTATTTGAGAGATACGGGTCTGGGAAGTTGGGATTTTGGAATCTTATTCAGACCATAACTTTTTATCTGTACATTAATTTTGTATTTTTCTATATTTAATTATCTACAACTTTCATGTTCAAAGTTTCTTTATTTGAAGTATAAAAAGTGAAACCAAAAATAGGTCCTAGAATGAATAAAGAATGAATTAAATACAAGGTATTTTTATTGTGTTATGGCCCTTATCTCCCCCTACTTTATTCCTTGTCGACCTAGTCATCGAGATGCCTATGTCTCGGGGTTTCGGGTCATAAAATATTTACAATATTTTATTCTTTTTCTTTTCTTTCCTTTATTCTATAATTTTGGCTTTAAAAACCGCATTTTATACATTATTTACACAAATATGCATGGATGATAATATGCATGAATTAACGCTATTTACACGCATTTACTAGGGTTTTTAAGGCCAAAATGATAGAATAAAGATGATGAAACGTAGATTCATCACCTCGATCGGAGAAAGTGACAGCTTCTCCTTTGGCCAGGTTGAGCGAGTGGGCGAGGCCTTGAGGGCCGATTCCGCCCCATCTCCGGCGAGCTTCGCCCTCGAGGTCTTTCTTCCTGGTTTCAGCACAAGTAGAGGTTCGTTTCATTTACTTTTTCTTGTATTTATAGAGTAGCCTTAGCGTTAGGAATCAATCCATGCCTTATGTTTCGCCTTGTACCCAACCAATCCCTTCCGCCACCTCCTCATCGAAGCTAGTTCCAGCAAGCTTTCATCTCGTAATCCTACGCTTCCACCACCCTGCTGAGGGGTCGAGGCAACTTACCCTCGACCGTTTCACTCTTTTTCTTGCAGGTCCAAGGATGTATAAAGAACCTGGGGTTCATTTTGCCTTTCACCAAAGATACCTGGAGGGGCTTTGCTCCACCGCCTTCGTGGCCATACTACGACACATCTCTAGCGATTTTGAGGGCTCCAACACTTGGAGGAGGACCACAGGAGCCTTCCGGCCATTTTAAAGCTTCAAAGCTTGTTGGAGGACGGAGATCAAGCTTAGGGAAGCTCGCCTCACTGGCACAGCTTCCCAGTTCGTCCACTGCCCTCCAGTACCATTGGATCTAGCTAGATTGCCTAGGTGTACAACAGTCGCTGGATCATGCACACCCGCATGGTCTGATCGTCATCAGCCTTCTAATATGGGTTGTGCATCCGAACCGTCATCGACACACGAGGAGGCGATGCGTGGCATTATTGAACATCATCTGACTGTTCGCCTCCGCCTTTAGGTTGGGTATTTTGCATCATTCTTCCAGCCATTTTTGTATTTATTAATGAGTACGTCATCTTTCATCTAGCATATATAGTTTTGTAATATTTGCAAAGCAGTCCTCATACTTTCCGATATTTATACGTAGGTCCGAGCCCCGTGACCCCACGTGGGCGACTACCTGAGGTTGACATTTTGCAAAGGGAACCCCATGACTTTAATTACTGTTGTTTAGTTCATAAACTATTTGTTTCAGTTATAATATTTCTGGTTATTTTGTAAGTTGGTCCCTAGAGTTTTGGGAAACTATATTTCGGACCATGCCAGTAGCGCATGTGTTGGAACAAGTGATTTTGGTCATTTTGCTATGAGGCCCCGACGGGTTTCGAATTTTGTCTTTGATCCGAGGATTTAAATATAACATTATAAAGTTTTCTGAAATTTACACTGTGGCCCTTAAACTTTCTGACATTTACAAAAATACTGTTGCTAGGAGTGTAGTTTCTCTTTGTTGCCTTTATTTATTTCATGCATCTATAAAATTCGAAAAAATCCTCAAAAATAAGCATAAGTTCTTGTTGCATTGCACTTTCACGCCATATTTTTTGCATTTTTGGCATTTTAATATTTATCAAAATCCACAAACATGCATTTTCTTCCCTGTTTGCATTAGAAAATATATAAAAATTTTAAAACCTTTTTGAAAAATTCCAGCAAAATATATTTCGTATTTATTTAAGTATTTTACAACCTCGGGACAAAAAACACTAAAAAATATAAAAGAAAACTCGTAAAAATTTAAAAACTCCCTAAAACCTTTATAAAATATTAAAAACTCATAAAAATCCTAAAAATATATTTTCTATCTCTAAATTTTCTATATATTGTTATATTTATATAAAAATTAAATCAAATAATTTTTTACTTTGATCATTATTCATCTCCATTTTAATTTCGGGTATTTATTCTCTTCCCTATTTTGAGGATTTGTGACATTGAAAATGCTATAAAAATAGTAAAAATACAGAACAATCATAAAATTCTAGAAAATATAAGAAGCACAAAAAGATTTTATTCTCTGTATTTCGGATATTTTTTCCTATTTTTATCTCTCTGTTACATATCTTGTATATACATTCTCTATATAGTTTTGTGTCTCTATCTAAAGAAAAAGAAAATATAAAAATATAAAAAGAAATATAAAATTAGAAAATTAAAATTTAAAATATAAAAATTTAAAAAATCAAATAAAAATATAAAATTAAAAACCAACAAAAAATAGCACAAATAGACAAATACATCATATTTATTTTTGAGCATTCATTGCCCCGATCTACCTCTTGTTCCCTAGGTTCGACACTCTACACTACTTGCACTATACACATCTTTTGTAGAGTTATAATAAATTTTAACTCCATATGTTTCTTTTCATTGTTTGATTCTAAATTGTGGGTTAATTGTTGATTAATTGGATTTTTGTTACTGGTCGCCACAATGACTTTGTCTCCACCTTATGTGAGACATATTTTGACCCTCGGCAAATCTTGACTATCATAGGGGAAGGGTTCAGAAAGGAAGTTCTATGATAGATATAAGCAAACATAAAAAAGAAAAATCACAAAAATGAAAAAATGTCCCTTGATCTTGGTATTTAGTACAACTAGGCATCTACTAAAGGATGCACAACTGATAACTGAGATTACATCAAGGGTTTAGAAATCTCACAAGGCGAGAGATCCGGTCGATGCATTGACCACTCAACAAATCTTGGTTAATCGATAGATAACCCACAATATGAATTAAGCAGTGAATAGCAAAAATGTGGAGTTAAAATTTATTATAACTCTACAACAATGTGTATAGAGTGTAAGCATGTGTAGAGGTCGAAAAGAGGGAGCAAACGGGAAGAGGAGGCAAAATAATTGCACAAAAACTTTGTCTTTTATCTCTTATCCAATTCATTGTTTCGTGGATTTTTGATTTTATATTTTTTTTATATTTTAAACAGGGCAAAAGGAGGCTCTTTTAAATTTCAATAAATAGATAAAATGCAAAAAAATGTCAATTAAAAATATGGGCATGAAATTATAAGACATGGAGCATTTAATCCTATTTTTATGGATTTTTAGGAGCACAATAACTATATTTACTAAATAGATAAAGCATCTAAAAATATATATGCTAGCAGGGACATTTTTAAATTAAAATAAAGTCCAGGGGGCTCTGTGCAGAAGTGCCAAAAATATCCAATGTAATTAAAATTTAATGAACTATTCTGAAATATAAAAACGCCAGGACTAACACGCAATTTGCCCCTCATGTTGTACTACCGTGGCGCATGCGGGGAGGGACCAAAATGCAAATACATAAAGTTCAAGGGCCTTCCAACAATTTTCACAAAAATATATAACATGCATTTCATTTTATTGTACTTTTTAGAAATACAAAAACTTGTAGGAGCATACCTACAATTTCACCACCTCACGTGGGACAACACGTGAGGTGACATGGACTGGACCTAAGTGTAAAAACATAAACGTCAGGGGTCCATTTGTAAAATGTCCAATTATTTATAAAGGTAACTTTCATTTACAGTATTCAATAATACATACAGAAACAAATGGGGCTAGATATGTTGTTTACCCCATAAGGGTCGGATGGCGGTGGACGATTCACTTGACACGCATCACTCATCCGACGACCGATGACGTTTTGTAGATGGGCGTTTGAGATTGGATCAGTTGAGGTGATCAGAAGGTCGTGGTTGGGCTCCATCCTACGGTTGTGGTGCGATCTAGGGCTCCTCCCCAGATCGGACGGCAAAGGAGCACTATCTAAGAACAAGGAAGATCACTCGCCTGGGTGAGGTTTCTCCAACCAAATCTAGCTCCTCCATCAGGCGTTGCAGCTCAAAAAGGGATATAAACATTCCTGGCGAGGTCCCCTAACTGTTGGAGGCATCAGAATGGTCGGAGCTTCACTGGAACACCACCACAAGGTTAAAGAAGATGCGACGCTCTAGAAACCTCTAACGATCTTCGAAATCGACTCCTGGAGCTTATTTGCCCTCCTAACCTGCACAGGAAGGAAACACAACTCGAGGCGGTACTCCTCGACCAAAGATGAAGCTGTTAGCGTGAAAAATGAGGTGGGTAGAGAGATCCTACAGAGGGCGGCGAAGTGGGACCTCCAATTCCAGATGCAAGGAAGATTTGATTGAATGGAAGGGAGTGGGGTGTCCAGAAGGAGAAGGGAAATAAAATGATGATGGGAAGCGGGGTGGAAAACAGTCAGGAACATGTGAAAATGTTTCCTGGAGAGAAGCTCCATCGAACTACGAATTTGCTATTTCACGCTAAAAGGCTACACTATGGATTAATCTAATTGCATAAGTAAATAGAACAAAGAAAAATCTATCTAAAATGAGCAAAAGATGCAGCTCATACCTGCTCGGGTGTCCAAGGAGCAGAGGTCGCCAGTGACGGCGGCCTTTGGTGCATCTCCTCCTCCGCGAGCCCTCGACACCTCAGGGGACTCCCCCTGTCACTGGGATACACACTTTGGTCGAGATGCGGCGGCTCTAGGGCTTGAAGATGGCCAAATTTAAGGAAGGAGAGGAGGTTCTTATTTATAAAACACGCGGGGCACCCTTATTGACCAGGCATAATCAAAGAATCGACGGTATGTACAAGGGATCAAATGGATGGGCGTGTTTGTACACTGCTCATAGATCATTTCGTATGAAGAAAGCAAAGGTGATGGATGGACAGATCATGCAGGAAAAATGGTAAAAAAGCGGGGAGTAGATAGGTCGCGTCTTATCAGACGACTAGAGGTCAAGTTGACCAAGGTCAACCCACGGAGGGACCCGATTGGTCCAGCTCAGCCTGCTACAAGACAAAACATGACAATTATTAAAAGAATAAATGATTAGAAATCATAAATGATTTTATTAATTTTTATGTATACAATAAAAAAATGTTTTTTTATTTTACATAGTATTTTATTATGATTTGTATTTGTTTTTTGACTTTATTTATTAGTAGTTAATTTTTAATAGTGTATTTATAGGTATTTTCATCGATGTTTTGTATATTTTTATTTTGTATATTTTATTTTATTATTTTATTAATTTAATGTTTTTTATACATTTATAACTTATTTTTATGAAAATAAATGCATTTTTATTTTATTTTTATGATGTTATTTAGACACTTAAATAAATAGATATGTATATTATGTAGGTATATTTATCGGTACTTTACCTATGTTTTATATACATATTTGTATTTTAATGTATTTTATTGTGTTTTATTTTGTTTTTATAATTTTAATAGAATATGAATAATATTTACAATATTATAAAAATATAAAGAACAAAATAGTGAAAGAATACGTTTCCCTTTTATTTATATACATGTATAACATTGGTATTTTGTCTATGTATTTACATAGACTTATTTTATTTTGCATTTTCCCTTTGGTTTTATTCTAGTTTTAATATACACATATGTTATAAATAGTATTTAAAAAATTATAAAAATATGAATTTGTAGAATATTGAATAATGAATAAATTGAATATTTTACTTGGTAGAATGTACAATAGGGGTCAAAAACCTAACTTTCACAAAGTAACTCCAACGAATACCCTCATTAAACGGCTTGTGAAAAGTTATATACAATTAGAGGTGATTTTTATATGTTTTGAGTTTTTATTTTAAAGATATCGGTCTGTGAAGTTTGGTTTTTGACTTTTTATCTTATGTCTAAAATGAACACTTTGTATTATTTTTATAAAAACTCAATTTTGTATTTTTATTTACATTATTATCTACAACATTCGTAAAAAAAATTATTTATTTTATGAATTAATAATAAAGAATAAATAAATTTTCAAAAATGCATAAATAATGAATAAAAGATTGTCATTTTTATTCTATTTTTGGGTCCTTATCTCCCCCTACTTTATTACTTGTCGATCAACTCAATTCTTGACTTGGTCTCGGGGTTTAGGGTCATGAAATATTTTCAATATTTTATTTTTTCTTTTCTTCTCTTTATTCTATAATTTTTGGCATTAAAAATATTATTTTATATAAAAATATTACAATAAATAATGAATGCTATTATGCACAAATAAATTCTATTTACATGCATTAGCTAGGGTTTTTAAGGCCAAAATGATAGAATAAAGGTGATGAAATGGAGATTCATAAACAACATATAAGTTTAAAATGTTGTAGATAACAAATAACAAAAGCATTATCAGTGGATGGTCATCTCAGGAGGGGTTTTGGAGGCTTGTTGTTTTCAACTCCTGGGGTGAGGGCTTATAGTATTATCAAGGACTTGTTTGCATCAAATAATATAAAAATTTATTTAAACAATTTATGTGTGAGGTTAAAAGGATTTTCTTTAGAAGAGGAGGATATGTTAAGGATAAGCATGGCACCTTTGGACACTTTGGGAGGAGGGAGCAAAATACCCTGAAATAGTCTCGTACATCTCTCCTTCCAGATCAACCACCAAGTTGATACTTGGGTTGCTGATATCTGCCAAAGCGGGGATGATGGTGAGAGTGATGAGTGAAGATTGAAAAAATCATCTAGATTTCCATAATAGTTAGATAAATTTAAAATGGAAAATAGGAAGTGCACTAACGATTAGTTGAAAAGTATGTGATTCATATCTTCTCCTACTGCGAGGCACAAGGGACAGGATGAGGCCATTGGGATGTTGGAAATGAGTGGATGGTCTTGTTTTCTAAGTTTATAGTGGCTTAGCTTCCATAGGAAGATGGATACGTAAGGGTGGAAGGGTTTTTTCCAGATATTGTAGAGATGGTTATATAGTAAATGGTTGGGGATGATTTATGGAATAATGATTGAGTCAATTGAGTTTGGAAATAACATGAAGTTAAAGAGTCAATTTTTTAGGTCTTGATTGTCCCGGGTGTACGCATGTCTAGCGACTGCCAGCCAGTTTTGCTTAGCCAGAAGGGTCGAAAGGGCTTGGGACTGATGAATCCGTAAATTCATCATCTCAATATCTTGATCTTAACAAAATCCCTGAGTAAAATCTCAAATAAATGTACATAAAATCAATAAATTAACAAAATGACTCTTGTAAAAAAACATACTGATTATTGTATATTAGATTGTACAAAATAAATTACCCATAAAAGGCCGCAAAAAGTAAGGAGTTTTATACCTGTAAATAACTCAAAACTTCATCTATTTTTATAATTTCATTCCAACTCATTTTTGGCTAATATTTTCACTAACTTGTTCATAACAATATATATAAAAATACAAAAAATACAAAATAAATTTTAACTCAAATAAATGCTCCTAGATCCCAAAGAGAAAAAGCCGCTAAGTCAACTTCCAAGCCAAATTCCCGCTCCGTATGAACTCCGAATTCACCAAAATCACTTTTAAAGTTCAAGTTAGAAAATTATCTATCCAATGGAAATGGTTTCATTAAAATCGGATCTCATTTGCAAAAGTTGGGTTTTGGGACCTAGATGTACATTGTACATTATGTATATATTTATTCTTTCTTCATTTTTTATTTTATCTTTCTTAATTACTAAAAATACAAAAAAAATCATGCTTGTGTTGTATTTTGATGTAGTATTCTATTGTATTCTCCTTTTGTAAATATCTCTTATTAAAAAGATAAACAATACCACATGGAAATCTAAAACATAATTTTCAAATTACCCCCAAATTTGTTCCTTTGCCTCACTGTGTTCGACCCCGGACTTACCCGGGATATAAATTAAAGTCGAGATACTCTTCACAGAGATCTTCTCTCGGTTCTGACTGATTCGCTAAGTACGCGTACTACAACGTGCCCAAACTAAATCATCGTATTTAGGGACTTGTGAGATGGCGCCATTGCCGGGGAGGCAAACGGCTTAGGGATTAGTTTTAAAAAATTAGATTTAGATTTTCATTTACTCAGGTAGTCTAACCCTCGAGCCACTTATAATTATTCCATTTTCCTCTCAACTATTCCTGTTCATATTTTAGTATATATTTTATTTTTATGTCTCTAATATAAATTTTATTTTCCTTGCGAGGGCCCTGTGGACTTGGAGTGCATCGGAGGTCAATGGATGTGATGCGCATCGACTGTTGAAGATCAAGGAGAATTAATTTGTTTTTGAGAGAATTTTCTGTAATTATTATGTTGTAATAATTTAGGTAATTTTTCTCTTTATGGCGGCTCTTCTTTGAGAGCTCGTGCTTGTATCCGGACTGGACTTTTGACCCTCTTGTCGTCGTGTGGTTGCTTAATGTAGAATAGGACTTGTACTCGTCGCTCTTAGCGAATTTTTATTAGAATATCTTTATTGCTTGTGCTCATAATTTTTAGGACCATACATCACATTTAACGAGACGCACTTAGAACACATGGCTATTAGTTCAAATTAAATTGTTCATCACTCGCTGATAGAACTGCCTGTCTAGGAACAGTTTTCTCGTTTGCATTCATTTAGTATAAAATTTCAATTCTGCCTTGCATCCCTCATGTAGAGCATGAGGATCACTATAAGTCTTCTGAAATGGGCATGCATCATTGATTTCACTATTTGCATCAGTTTTTCTCGACTCCCTCCTCTTGGTTTTTGAAAGTCAGGATGAAAGGAAATCGAGACTGATCGTTAAGCGTGCTTTGTTTGATGGATTAATGAAGTGATAACCAAACTTAAAATTGGGACTGCTAATCAGAGTTGACCAAAAACAGACTAAAACTAACACTTATTTTGGGAGAGAAAAACCCTCACTGTATGCTTGGCAATTGTGATTGTTGAGAGGCGAGGACGCATCCCTAGGATAGTACCCAAAACCTACTTTTAAGCCTTGCGTAATTGGACTTATATCTTGATTTATCATCTAATTAAAAATCGAAAAGATAAACGCTCGAACTCTTGCAACCATCACAGTGTTGAGTAGGTGAACTCAGGGTTTGCTCTTGTGTTTGTTTGTTTGTGTGTTATTCGGTGCACTTGCACGCTTTCTTCCTCGATCCGCCATTCTAATAGAAAGAGGAGAGAGCATGGAGTGTTTTATTGGTGACTGACGAGCCGCAAAATCGGCCCTTTAATAGAGTGTTTTTAGCACTCGATAAAGTCATCGCAGCCGGGCCGAGATGGACTCGTCAAAGACCATCTCATTTAGATATACAAATATCAAAATGAGATGGTCGTAATATTCTCTTATTTTACTTGGCAAGAAACCAAGGTCGAACTCAGGGACACGCGCTTCTCTCGTATTAATCGGTCTTCTATTTATTTAACTAAGTGTAGAGTTGAAGCATCTATAGGTCAAATGTATGCAAGACACTACAATGCATTAAAAATAAATATGAATTTTTTTTATATTTTTATCATGCTAATAAATGCAGAGAAATGCAAAGCAAATATGCCCTGAACAATAATTACTTGAGCCATACAATATGCGAGTCAAACAAAATCAGTTACTGAAGCACTTTTTCATGTATACAACAAATAGGCATGAGAAACGAAGAAATCATGACACTTAGTTACTAAAATAATACACTACTGATCATATTGTCAAATCTCAAATTGAAGCATGCCATAATAAAGATGATGAGAAGAGCATCAAAATGAAACTGAAATCAACTCGATTGGAGCTATGTAGCTCAAGATATGCAACAATGAAGATAAGGGCATAGGTGAAAAGAAACATGAAAAGATACCTACAAAAAGGTCCCTGGGAGGGACTAAAATGCAATAAAAATAAAGTACGGGGCCTTCCTTGTAAATAATCCATATGCGCGGGGACCTTTTTGTAAATTTGAAGAACTTTGGGGGCGTCTCTGCAAATTTCCCAGAATAGCACGTGTGAAGCACGTGCTATCCAGGCTTGGTGTCAGGCTCGACAGAGGTTCGGCAGCTGCGGCTTGGCTCGTGATATCCGAGCCTTCAGGCTTGGTGGCGATCAGGCTCGGCGTGGTCTCTGGGTGTGCCACGTGTATCAGGACCTGGATGCAATTTGTGGAACGTACGAGGGCGCCGATGCAAAAAGCCCACAGCCACGTGCGTGAAGCACGTGATCTCAGGCTCGGATGGGGTGAGGGTCGGCGCTGCTTCGGGAGGCCGTAGCAGGTGGCTCGGGCCACGTGGTGGCTCGAGGGCGCCTCGGGCGAGGCTCGGTCCCACCGAGCCTCCGCGCTCCGGGATGGTCGACGTGGTCGCTCCAGGACCGTTGGATCTCCGCCGTGGGGCTAGATCCAACGGTGGCCGCTCCTCCTTCCTCCTCGATGGCTGGCGGCGCTATTGGAGCTCCGGCGTGAGGCCTGGAGCTCCGCCGCGCCGCGCCGCGTTCGGTGAAGCTCGGGGGCTGGCTCTGAAGATCTGGCGATGAAGCTCCGAGGTCGGAGAAGCTGCAGACGCATCTGGAGTTCGCCGTCGACGCCTGATTGCCGGAGGCGGAGCTCTAGAACCTGGCTCCGCACAAGGTCCGGCCATTGGTGCTGGTTGACCTGCAAGGGGGTTAAGGCGTACGTGCGTGCGATGCGAGGTGAATGGAGGACTGATTGGGGCCGAGAAATGGAGTCCTTAGTGTGTTCTCCTCCGCCTCCGGTGGAGGAGAATGCCTGGGCTGAGGGAGGTCGTGATGGAGGAAGGTGATGATCGGAGGAGTCGGCGAGGAAGATGGATTGATGGCAAAGCTTGTGGAGTGAGCCATTAGGGGTGATGAGGGGAAGATCTATCTATCTAATTAAAAGAAAAATAAAGAAAAATTCACCGAAGATCAGAGGACTTACCTGGCCGGAGATGGAGGTCGTGGCCTGGGCTGGGCATCGGAGAAGAAGCCCGGGTCGTCGCACATACTGGCCGGCCGTGCCAGCGAGCTCGGGCGGGGCTTAGAGCCACCACAGCGCCGCCTGAAGGTCGACGGGCCTCATCGGGGAAGGAAGTCGTCGTCGCTCGATCCGAGCTCCTCCCCCTGTCACAGGGAGGAGCTGGAGGGCTGGGCCACCACCCCTTGGTTGATGGACCCGGGTGAAGTGGGGCGGAGGCGTGGTATTTAAAGGTGGTGATGGCAGAGTTGATGAGTGGAGTCGCGGGTTTCAAGGGTGCGCATGGGGCGACTGGAAATGGATCGAGTTTAGTGGAGATATGCGCGCGAATCATGGAGGAATGGGGAGCGTAGTGGGACGGTTAGGGAGAGGAGAGGTGGTGAGTTGAGGCGGCTAAAAATAGAAGGGCGGAGGAGGTCTACGAGGCGAGGGGCTCGGGCGGAGCTTGCGGGAGGAGGAAGACGAGGTCCGGACCGTTGGATCGTCAGATCCAACGGTCCTGATGAGGGCGCGTAGGGACGGTTTGGATCAGACGACGGTGTAATGATCGAAGCGTCAAGAGTACGCCAGGTGTCGTGGTGAGGCTTGCGCGCTAGCGGACGGTAGTGATGTGAAGAGGGCGCATGATCGAAGGGCTGGTGATGGTTGCGAAGCTAGCAGCTCAGATGGACAGCCCCGATATGATCGTGGGGTGCACAAGGCTGCTACGTGGCGAAAGGGGATACAGGCGCTGACGGATGGTGACGATGAGAGGCGAGGTTGGATCAGACGGCTAGGGATTGAGGCGCAAGAGGAGAAGGTAGAGCCGTTGGATCAAGTAAAGATCCAACGGCCCAGATCAAGGGCGGATGAGACAAGAGGGGTGGGGCCACGTGGCGCGCCAAGATTGGGCCACGTGGCCCAATCAGATTATTCAGATGGAATTTTTTATTTTTGAAGGCTATAATGGCCGAATTTGAGAAAACTCAAAACATGAAAGTTGTAGATCTTGACGAGATCTACAAGTTTCATGATGGCCAAAACTGGAGATGACATCAAACAAAGACCCGAAATATTTTTGAAGGTATTTTTAAGTCTAAAAATACCAAGGATTTTTATTTTGCCATTTTTTTGTGATTTTTAATTTATGTAAGACTTTGTTAATTACAGGACATTAACTGGGTTTTATTGACATCTATTTAAGCAAGGGGGTTAATAATAAAAAATAAAGATGATGAAATCGAGTTTCATCAGTGACAGCGGTGAAGCATCTTCCTCAAGCGACGACATCCTTTAGGCGAGATCCACGGAGCTCCGCTCCGTGTCACGAGTACCCCATCGAGCTTGCATAACTTCTCCGATTTTCATTTCGCCAATCGGATCGAAGCGACGACAGGCGTCCAGCGAAGCTGCTCCGCAAATCCAGCGAACCTCAGGTAAGTATTTCCTCTCATATCCCTTGTTATTTTGTTTATCTCACATTTTATTTCCTTGTTATTTTCACCACACCATCATTTTATTTCCTTGTTATTTCATGTTTCTGTAATTACAAAGTTGTCCATGTATATAGTTTGCTCGTGAGTTTTCTTTCCGGAAATTGCACAGATACCCCTATCTTTATAGATTAATTTGGACACCAATGTCGCATCATTTTATTCAATGAAAAATGTCATGATGTTGAGCAACTAATTGTCTACCATTTTCATATTTATTTGTTCTTTTGTGATTTATGGTAAATTAACTAAAATTGTTTAAGTGAAATTCTGCATATTTTACCTAATCTGAGCTCTTAAATTCATATCTAACTCACGATTGCTCCAAAAATTCTTACAAAATCAGGAATGATGCATTAACATATGATCTAATTACTGTACAAATTTCATCGAAATTAGAATTGTCTTGTGCCTGAAATAAATTGTGGGGTATTTTTAGTAAATGATTTTTAATTAAATCCACATACATCCTTTTAACAAAATTTCAAGTCTCATGGATGCCATATGAAAATACCTATATGAGATAATTCATTCTTTGCCTAATTTGCTATTATGGATTTCTTATGAATTAATTACTCACTGTCTCTCTATTTTCACTAAAAAATTAATAAAAATTTCATATTTTGTCAAAAATTCCAAAAATATTACTGTAGCTTCCTTGCATCATGTTTATATTCCTCTAAATTTTTCATACTTTTTACTTACTGTTTGTGTTAAAAATTGCGAAAAAAACCCATAAAAATTTTGGGAATTTATATATGCATGAATTAAATAGAAACAAAAAACAAGAAAATGGATTGCTGGTAGGGGCATTTATGTAATTAATCAAAAGTGTAAGGGCCATGGCGCAATGTTTCTCGAAATTATATATTGCAATAAAAACCTTATGGACTAAGTATCAAATACGCTAACCCTCAGGGTGTTGTCACAAAAAGACCAGACACACGTGCGTGCGCACGTGGTCTGGCAAGGACTAAATCGTGATATCCCAAAAACCCAGGCGCTAATTAGCAAAGTATCCAAAAATATATAACGTTAGTGATTACTTTCCGGACTACCAATCAATAACCAAAAATGCGAGGGTTAGTGATAAACCGCAAAATCGGCCCTTTAAAAGAGTGTTTTTAGCACTTCAACATGTCGATGCAGTCAGACCGATTTTGGTCATCAAAGAGACCACCTCATTGATACATGTCAAATAAGAATGCGATGGTCCTTAACTTATATTTTACTTGGTAAGAAACCAAGGTCGAACTCAGGGACACGAGCCTCTCTCGTATTAATCGGATTCAAGTCTATTTAATTAAGTGTTGAATTAAAGGCATATAGGTCAAATTATGAAAAGACACAACAATGCATTAAAATTAAATATGCATTTTTTATCAATTTTTTATCATGCAAATAGATGCAGAGAAATGCAATGCAATTATGCCCAAAATCAGAATACATATGATGAGCAAATTAGTAAGAGTCAAATTCAGATTTAATTGAAGTATCAGAGCTGAACGACAAAATGAACAAAGCATGAGTACATAATAAGAGCCACTTAGCTAACATGATATTTCATTAAAATTCAAGTCTTTAAGATGAAAGATTATCCATGCTATTAAAAAGTACATCGGACAAGCTCTCAAACGAAACTGAAATCAACTAAAACAGAGGTACGGTGCTCAAGATATGCAAAAAGGAAAGTAGGGGCATAACTGAAAGAAAACATGAAAAGATAACTACAAAACGGTCCCTGGGAGGGACTAAAAAGTAATAAAAATAAAGATCGAGTCCTTCCCTGTAATTTTACCAAACGCGCGGGGATCTTTTTGCAAATTGAAGAAATTCGTGGGCTCCTCTGCAAATTACCCAGAGTAGCACGTGCGATGCACGTGCTACCTAGGCTCGGAAGGAGGCTCGGCAGAGGCTCGATGAGGCTTCGGCTAGGCTCGGGTGGTCCGAGGCTCGGTGCTAGCTCGTGGAGGCTCGGAAGCAGCCAAGCCTGTAGGCTCGGATGGCAGGCTCGGTGCTGCTATGGCTACGACGCGTGGCTAGCTGATAGCCATTGGATCACTCGGATCCAAGGGCATCTGTAAACTATGATCCAGACGACGTGGCTGCATCGCGATCCGTTGGATCGAAAAGATCCAACAGCTGACGAAGTCGATGACGTGGCCTCTTCTGAACCGTTGGATGGTCGCTGGAAGGGGACCATCCAACGGCAACTGCTGCTTGTCTTCCACCTTCGGCTGGCGGCGAATCACGAGCTCCAGCGAGGGGGCTCTTCCTCCGCCGCTCTGTCCTGGACCCGGTGGTGCTCGCCCGAGGATCCTGAAGGTCTGTCGATGAAGCCTGGAGCTCGGGCGAGGTGATGAACTTCCTGGCGTGACCCATCGGAGCTCGTATGTCAAAGGCGATCTTGACGAAGTTGGCCCGGCGAGCTCTCCGGCCATTGAATAGGTGATCGTCCTGCAGCGTTAATTCCTATAGCCGAAGCGAACCAGTGTGTTGTGCGTGCGTGAGGTGAGGTGGAGAGCTCATAAGGATCGGAGAAGGTGTGAGCTCGGATACTCCTCCGCCGTGAGTGGCGGAGGAGATGGGTGACGGTGGTCTGGGGCTGCGATGGAGAAAGAAGGTGGTCGGGGGTAGCACGTGAAAGGGGAAAGCGTAACGAAGCTAGGAGAGGGGTTAATGGCAGGTGAACGTGATCGAAGTGTCCTAGAAAATTAAAATACATTGAATAAAACTACAGAGGAAGAAGAAGAGGACTTACCGGCGATGGGGCGGAGCGGAGGCTTGGGCTGGACATCGGGATCGATGCCCGGGTCTTCGCTGGACATGGCCAGCCGGTCCATGCAGCTCGGGCGGTCGCCAAGAGGTGCCCAGCTCCGCCGTTCAAGGCGGAGGGTCTCACCGAGGGAGGGGTCGTCTTCGCTCGATCCTCTCGCCTCCCCTTGTCACGGGGAGGCGGAGGAGGGTTGGGCCGCTCCCCACGTAAAGATGGACGACGGCGAAAGTGAGAGGTGGTGGCGTATTTGAAGGCGACGGTGGTGGAACTGGGTGGTGGAGAGCGTGGTTTCGAGGGCGGTATGGAGTGAGTGGAGATGGCTTCGTGGGTGGAGGTTGGGCTCGCGAGGATCGTGGGTGATGGAGGAAGACCTAGAAGCAGTTGGCGATGGGAGATGGTGGCTGATGTGGAGGAGGAAAAAGGAAGGGTGCGAGTGGGGCACGAGATGGCGAACGTGGGGAAGAGGGTCAACCGGAGGTAGACGACGAGGCAAGACCGTTGGATCTGAAGATCCAACGGTGGGGGATTGAGCGCGGAGCAACGACCGGGATTAGATCTGAGGCAGCATGATCGGAAGGTCTGTGGAGCGGCCACGTGGAAGGCTGTGCGCGAGGCACTAGCGGACGGTCACGATGCAGGGCAGGCGTGGATCGAACGGTTATGAAAACTAGCGGCTGTGATTGATGGCTGAAGGTTAGATCGAAGGGCTGTAGTGCCACCACGTGGCATGCTCTAGGATCAGCGCTTACGGACGTCACAGATGGGTCCAAGGATTCGATCAGACGGATGATGGTAACTAAGGAATGGACGAAGGTGATCGCATCTTCTAATCGGTGATTTGATGGTAGGGAATTTGACACGTGGCGCACGCAGAAGACGGCGGGAACGAGCGGTGAGGATCAGGAAGCGGAGAAGATCAGTGGCTGAGGTAATACGCGCGCGTGGGCAGCGCTGGGCCGTTGGATCTAATGCAAGATCCAACGGCTAAGGGTTGCGGGCGGATGAGACAAAGGAAGCTGGCCACGTGGTGCACCCAGAATGGGCCACGTGGCCCAATCAGATTTATTCGTCGGTATTTTTGATTTTTGAGGGTTATAAAGGCCGAATTTGAAAAAACTCAAAACATGAAAGTTGTAGATCTTGACGAGATCTACAAGTTTCATGTTGACCAAAACTGGAAAAGAGATCAAACAAGGGCCTGAAATATTTTTGAGGGTATTTTTAAGTCTAAAAATACCACGAATTTTCGTTTTGTCATTTTTTTGTGATTTTTAATTTATTTAGGACTCTGATAATTACAACACTTTAACTGGGTTTTATTGACAAAACTTTAAGCAAGGGGGTTAATTATAGGAAATAAAGATGATGAAAATGAGGTTCATCACCCCCCTATACTTAAACTATGCTCGTCCTCGAGCATCAAAAAGAATGACTAAGTTGGATTAACCCCCTTGTGCATGTGAATACAGGATCCAATCTTATCAATTCGACTCGACTTTAGAGATCCAAAATTCTAGAGTTCAACCCAGCCTTAATCAAGAGGCTTCCAATTCCTCTACTTCTCTAGACTCTCTCTGATGTACATATAAACTAAAGGATATGAAGTTTAGTGTTGACTACAATTCAGAGAGTAGAGTCAATTCGTCACCCAAAGTCTTGGTCCAAGGAATTCTCCTAAGGACCCAATCCTCAACACTAGGGAATAAATCCAATCTTGCATTCAGTCTACCGTCTCTTTAGTTGTCAGACTTTAAAAATGTAGATGACAGGCCAGTCCTGGAGGGCATGGGATTGTGTCATTTCTTCTCTCCCTCTCATTGGAACAAGGACTCTCTCTAGTGCCTTTTTACGCAACACATTTTTTTGTGTTGATCAGTGCGTCCATCAAGAGAAGTTGGAGCCGTCTGCACTTGTTTTCCTGGGAGTACACCAGGGTGTGTCTCATTTGAGTACCTATCGTACCTTCGACACCCAAACTTGTAGCATTTACGATGCAGAGCCCTTTTTTGGTGCAAGCCCGACTCCTGGTCCTAATAGCGGTGGTCCAAGTGGACACTTTGAAAAGTTTGGGAGCGCTCGCCTTTGGTGGAAGCTCTTTGATATTTGACTTTGTGGAATGAGAGCTTTTCTTTGAATTTCATTGTCTTGTATAATTTGTGGCTAGCTCCACTGCTTTTACCAAAAGTTGGCGCACACCGATCAACATTTTTTTATTTATTTCACACCCTGGCACTTAGGTCAATATCAAGAGATTAGTATAAGAATCAAGTTCTCATACTGGCTAATATTGCTGACACTCAGGTTTCATGAAGCCTCCAAAGATTTTATCCCATCCTCGAGCATCATTAGATCAAATCCAGACTCGAATCTCTCATCCCAATTCCTCAAGTGAAAAATCAACTCATCTCAATCAAAACTGCAGTCGTGTATGTGATGTGCTGATCATATTCTCTTTGTCCGAGACTAAGCATGGAATATAGCATGCAAATCTAGAGACTTAGGGGAATATGGATGTTTAAGTCTAAGACCCTGATGGTTAAGGTTGGTTAACCGCAAATCTCAAAGACCTCATAAGTCAAGCTTACTTGAACATTTCAGATCCTGGGTGAAAGTGTAAGAGTAGAGGTTTAATCCAACTTCTTCATTCAAAAACATTTTTTTTCAAATTTTGCAATTTTTATGGATTTTAGTTTTTAAAGTTAAAACACCGGTTAGACTCAACTTTCCTTGATAAAAGATTTTTTTAAAACCATGTCACACAAATAAAAGATTTTTAAAACATTTTTCAAAAAGATTTTTCAAAACAAGAAAAACTCATTTTTCAAATCGTTTTCGAAAATATTTTTATCAAGATAGTGTAACATAGTATAGAAAAGCCGTGAAATCATTTGAGCTCTCTTAGTTCCAAAGAATTTTCCTTAAACTTTGCTATGTCCTCATAGCACTAGATGTTACGAGTCCATGGATCCATTTAAGTATATAGGAATATACAGGCACTAAGAGGGGGCTCCCCCTATACTTAGGTTAGAAATAACCTAAGTATAAAGGCAAGAAAAGATGAGTAGAGAAACCACAGGGACTTGGGTCCCCCCTATACTTAGGCTGAGATTAGCCTAAGTATAAAGATGGAGATTGATGTTGGAAAAGACCCAAGGTGAACGAAGAAGAAGGATGAATATACAAGTGAGCGGTTGAATCTTCGGAGATGAAATCGAGTGTCTTCGGATTCGGGGTGCGTGTCACATCATACAAGGCTCAATCAAGCAAGCAAACCCTTAGTTTCACCAACTCACACATGAAACCAACCAAAGTTGGTTTATTATCTTGTCTATTTTATTGGTGATAAAACGTTTGATTTTTACGCAAAGAAAAGAATTGAAGTGAAAATCACTGCGTAAGCGAGGGTATTGCTCTCCCAAAACCGAATTTTACTCCATTTTTGGTCGACTTGCAATTAACAGTCCCAATTTTATTTTAGGTTATCACTGAATTATGGTTAGCACAAAATAAAGAAGTCACCGTCTACCGTTCATTCCATTTTCCATTAATCCTAGGTGATCAAGCTAGGAAATGAAAGCCGAGAAAAACATGTATTCGAAGAAACCACAATCTAGGCTAAGCGAGAAATCATGCAGTGATTTGACAAAAACACGTGAAAAATGGGGGCTGTTTTGAAAACCAAATCCAACATGCATGCAAGTCGAAAAAGCCGCACCTAATCATGCATCTATTAGCGATGATTGATTTTTATTATTTTTAGCTAAGTGATGCGAGATAATGTGCGTATATCATTTAGTGTGTCCTACCTACGATCAAGCACATAAAAATATGAAAGATAAAATTAGCTCAGAGAGCCGCGTGCCTATCCTAGGTCGACACTCAAGTGGGGACGATCCCCACACAACCACAATCGTTCGATTACAACCACGAGTCTTCAATCGAAGACCGCTGTAAACGACGAATTACTACATGGAAATAAAAATGCAAGACATTTTTTGCTTCCTTCTCGACATACTCCAAACGTGTTTCTGCGGCTCCTCGCAGCGGGAAGCATCGGCTTCTCGCCTCCTTGAACACCAAGGGCCCTGCCACAGAAAAATTGATTAGAGATCAATCGAAAAAGAAAATTTTAAAATGTGAAATAAATGAACAAAAAGTGACCTATAGAAGAAACACGAAATTAAATAAACAAACTTCCAAATAATAAAAGAAATGAGCCGTGTCCCCGGCAACGGCGCCATTTGATAAACCGCAAAATCGGCCCTTTAAAAGAGTGTTTTTAGCACTTCAACATGTCGATGCCGTCAGGCCGATTTTGGTCATCAAAGAGACCACCTCATTGATACATGTCAAATAAGAATGCGATGGTACTTAATTTATATTTTGCTTGGTAAGAAACCAAGGTTGAACTCAGGGACACGAGCCTCTCTCGTATTAATCGGATTCAAGTCTATTTAATTAAGTGTTGAATTAAAGGCACATAGGTCAAATTATGAAAAGACACAACAATGCATTAAAATTAAACATGCATTTTTTTATCAATTTTTTATCATGCAAATAGATGCAGAGAAATGCAATGCAATTATGCCCAAAATCAGAATACATATGATGAGCAAATTAGTAAGAGTCAAATTCAGATTTAATTGAAGTATCAGAGCTGAACGACAAAATGAACAAAGCATGAGTACATAATAAGAGCCACTTAGCTAACATGATATTGCATTAAAATTTAAGTCTTTAAGATGAAAGATTATCCATGCCATTAAAAAGTACATCGGACAAGCTCTCAAATGAAACTGAAATCAACTAAAACAGAGGTACGGTGCTCAAGATATGCAAAAAGGAAAGTAGGGGCATAACTGAAAGAAAATATGAAAAGATAACTACAAAACGGTCCCTGGGAGGGACTAAAAAGTAATAAAAATAAAGATCGAGTCCTTCCCTGTAATTTTACGAAACGCGCAGGGACCTTTTTGCAAATTGAAGAAATTCGTGGGCTCCTCTGCAAATTACCCAGAGTAGCACGTGCGATGCACGTGCTACCTAGGCTCGGAAGGAGGCTCGGCAGAGGCTCGATGAGGCTTCGGCTAGGATCGGGTGGTCCGAGGCTCGGTGCTGGCTCGTGGGGGCTCGGAAGCAGCCAAGCCTGTAGGCTCGGATGGCAGGCTCGGTGCTGCTATGGCTACGACGCGTGGCTAGCTGATAGCCATTGGATCACTCGGATCCAAGGGCATCTGTAAACTGTGATCCAGACGACGTGGCTGCATCGCGGTCCGTTGGATCGAAAAGATCCAACAGCTGACGAAGTCGATGACGTGGCCTCTTCTGAACCGTTGGATGGTCGCTGGAAGGGGACCATCCAACGGCAACTGCTGCTTGTCTTCCACCTTCGGCTGGCGGCGAATAACGAGCTCCGGCGAGGGGGCTCTTCCTCCGCCGCTCTGTCCTGGGCCCGGTGGTGCTCGCCCGAGGCTCCTGAAGGTCTGTCGATGAAGCTTGGAGCTCGGGCGAGGTGATGAACTTCCTGGCGTGACCCATCGGAGCTCGTATGTCAAAGGCGATCTTGACGAAGTTGGCCCAGCGAGCTCTCCGGCCATTGAATAGGTGATCGTCCTGCAGCGTTAATTCCTATAGCCGAAGCGAACCAGTGTGTTGTGCGTGCGTGAGGTGAGGTGGAGAGCTCATAAGGATCGGAGAAGGTGGGAGCTCGGATACTCCTCTGCCGTGAGTGGCGGAGGAGATGGGTGACGGTGGTCTGGGGCTGCGATGGAGAAAGAAGGTGGTCAGGGGTAGCGCGTGAAAGGGGAAAGCGTAACGAAGCTAGGAGAGGGGTTAATGGCAGGTGAACGTGATCGAAGTGCCCTAGAAAATTAAAAGACATTGAAGAAAATTACAGAGGAAGAAGAAGAGGACTTACCGGCGATGGGGCGGAGCGGAGGCTTGGGCTGGACATCGTGATCGATGCCCGGGTCTTCGCTGGACATGGCCAGCCGGTCCATGCAGCTCGGGCGGTCGCCAAGAGGCGCCGGAGCTCCGTCGTTCAAGGCGGAGGGTCTCACCGAGGGAGGGGTCGTCTTCGCTCGATCCTCTCGCCTCCCCCTGTCACGGGGAAGCGGAGGAGGGCTGGGCCGCTTCCCACGTAAAGATGGACGACGGCGAAAGTGAGAGGTGGCGGCGTATTTGAAGGCGACGGTGGTGGAACTGGGTGGTGGAGAGCGTGGTTTCGAGGGCGGTATGGAGTGAGTGGAGATGGCTTTGTGGGTGGAGGTTGGGCTCGCGAGGATCGTGGGTGATGGAGGAAGACCTAGAAGCAGTTGGCGATGGGAGATGGTGGCTGATGTGGAGGAGGAAAAAGGAAGGGTGCGAGTGGGGCGCGAGATGGCGAACGTGGGGAAGAGGGTCAACCGGAGGTAGACGACAAGGCAAGACCGTTGGATCTGGAGATCCAACGGTGGGGGATTGAGCGCGGAGCGACGACCGGGATTAGATCTGAGGCGGCATGATCGGAAGGTCTGTGGAGCGACCACGTGGCAGGCTGTGCGCGAGGCGCTAGCGGACGGTCACGATGCAGGGCAGGCGTGGATCGAACGGTTATGTAAACTAGCGGCTGTGATTGATGGCTGAAGGTTAGATCGAAGGGCTGTAGTGCCGCCACGTGGCATGCTCTAGGATCAGCACTTACGGACGTCACAGATGGGTCCAAGGATTCGATCAGACGGATGATGGTAACTAAGGAATGGACGAAGGTGATCGCATCTTCTAATCGGTGATTTGGTGGTAGGAAATTTGACACGTGGCGCACGCAGAAGACGGCAGGAACGAACGGTGAGGATCAGGAAGCGGAGAAGATCAATGGCTGAGGTAATAGGCGCGTGTGGGCAGCGCTGGGCCGTTGGATCTAATGCAAGATCCAACGGCTAAGGGTTGCGGGCGGATGAGACAAAGGAAGCTGGCCACGTGGCGCACCCAGAATGGGCCACATGGCCCAATCAGATTTATTGGATGGTATTTTTGGTTTTTGAGGGTTATAAAGGCCGAATTTGAAAAACTCAAAACATGAAAGTTGTAGATCTTGACGAGATCTACAAGTTTCATGTTGACCAAAACTGGAAAAAAGATCAAACAAGGGCCTGAAATATTTTTGAGGGTATTTTTAAGTCTAAAAATACCACGAATTTTTGTTTTGTCATTTTTTTGTGATTTTTAATTTATTTAGGACTCTGACAATTACAACACTTTAACTGGGTTTTATTGACAAAACTTTAAGCAAGGGGGTTAATTATAGGAAATAAAGATGATGAAATTGAGGTTCATCAGTTAGACATGCAAAATTGCCAGAGCTTACGCGCCACGCACATGAGCCTGGCAAGGGCTTGGATGCAATATTACAAAATTGGCACGGTCCTGATTATAAATTCTACAAAAGCTTAAACATGCCGATGAAAGTTTTAATATTAACTAATAAATACAAAAATGCCTCGGGCGAATCTGCAAATTACCCAAGGCAGGGGCACTGGCGGACGGTGGGATTTCTCCCACTAATCCATGTGGCGACTCAGGAATACGCGATGCCCCTTCGCGATCGGCGGCCGGGATTAGAAGGTGCTTGAACGATCAGACGGCTGTCACGCACTCGATCTGACGACGGCTGTACTTTGCCAAGAACTAGGCGAGATCGACGGCCCAAAGGAGTGCAACAAGAACCAGGGAAGAACAATGGGTGGCTGAACTTCCTCCAGCGACTACCGATCCCCCCCGGCGTTCACGACTCCTCCAAAATGCCCAGAAGGATCTTGGACGCTTCCCCTAGCGACTGGCGGCTTCAAAATGGTGGTTGGCCCACTGGAGCACCACCACGACGATGAAGAGGGGGAAGAGCTCCAAGAGATTCGACCCTCGTCAAAAACGAACCCAAAGGGGTTCTTCAGCACTTGGACCTGCAAATAAAGTTCACGGGCAACAATTGAGGGTTCCAGGGCCAGCAAAGAAGGGAATGGACGGTGGTTAATCGCAATTTGCAGGTTGTCGCCGGAGCTCGATAAAAAGACCTCTCTTGGTTGGAACCAAGGAGATATGGACCTCACGGCGTTGCACCGGAGATGGAGGGGGTCCTGAAGGCGAGGAGAGGTTGCTGTCACCTCCTCGATCCTCAGCACATGAGCAGGAAGGGCAAAGACGGGCAAGAAGGGTTCAAAAATGAAAGGAAGAGGAGGGGTTTGTTTTGAATGGGTGGTGAATAGGTCGTAAAAATCGAGGTGTATGACGCGCCTCAGTGATCCAATCCCTGAGCAAATCACTGGGCGTGTAAGAGGACATCTCGAGGAGAAAAAGTTCTTTAGGACGCATCATGAATGGATGCAAGGTGCGACCCCCAAAAAGGGGCGAAAACCAAGAAACATCATGTCTGAGAAAGCCACAGGAGGGGGGTCAGAGAGTTGACCCGAGGTCAACTCTCCAGCCCCCTGGTTGGTCCACGTGGACCAACCAGGAAAAATCATGGAAAAACCTTTGTAAAATCAATTTAAATTAGTAAATATGATTTATTTAATTTTAGGTCATTTAATAAAAAAATGATTATTATTTTTTAAATTATTTTATTGTTATTTTTATTTATTTTTTCGAGGTATTCTTTTACAAGTTACCTTTTATAGGCTATATAGGTATATTTATCTATATATTTTAATATTTTTATTTTTATTTTGTACATTTAATTTATTTATTTTTGTTTATTATTTTTGAATTTATAAAGTATTTTTATACACTTAAATATATTTTTTTTATTTTTCTGATGTAATTTGTACACTTAATAAACTAGAAGTATAAATTATACATGTATACTCATAGGTCTTATACCTATGTATTATATATAAGTATTTTATTTTTGTGTTTTATTTTTGTTTTATTCCTGTTTTAATGTACATATATATTATAAATAATATTTACAAAATTATAAAAATATAAAATTATAAAAATAATGAATAATAAATAAAATGAATATTTTAATCTGTACAAGTATATAAGTGGGGTCCAAAACTCAACTTTCAAACCGTAACTCCGAAAATACGAAACCACCTTCATTAAATAGCTTATTTCAAATTATATACAATTAAAGTGAGTTTGGTACATTTCGAGTTTTTATTTGAGAGATACGGGTCTGGGAAGTTGGGATTTTGGAATCTTATTCAGACCATAACTTTTTATCTGTACATTAATTTTGTATTTTTCTATATTTAATTATCTACAAATTTCATGTTCAAAGTTTCTTTATTTGAAGTATAAAAAGTGAAACCAAAAATAGGTCCCAGAATGAATAAAGAATGAATTAAATACAAGGTATTTTTATTGTGTTATGGCCCTTATCTCCCCCTACTTTATTCCTTGTCGACCTAGTCATCGAGATGCCTATGTCTCGGGGTTTCGGGTCATAAAATATTTACAATATTTTATTCTTTTTCTTTTCTTTCCTTTATTCTATAATTTTGGCTTTAAAAACCGCATTTTATACATTATTTACACAAATATGCATGGATGATAATATGCATGAATTAACGCTATTTACACGCATTTACTAGGGTTTTTAAGGCCAAAATGATAGAATAAAGATGATGAAACGTAGATTCATCACCTCGACCGGAGAAAGTGACATCTTCTCCTTTGGCCAGGTTGAGCGAGTCGGCGAGGCCTTGAGGGCCGATTCCGCCCCATCTCCGGCGAGCTTCGCCCTCGAGGTCTTTCTTCCTGGTTTCAACACAAGTAGAGGTTCGTTTCATTTACTTTTTCTTGTATTTATAGAGTAGCCTTAGCGTTAGGAATCAATCCATGCCTTATGTTTCGCCTTGTACCCAACCAATCGCTTCCGCCACCTCCTCATCGAAGCTAGTTCCAGCAAGCTTTCATCTCGTAATCCTACGCTTCCACCACCCTGCTGAGGGGTCGAGGCAACTTACCCTCGACCGTTTCACTCTTTTTCTTGCGGGTCCAAGGACGTATAAAGAACCTGGGGTTCATTTTGCCTTTCACCAAAGATACCTGGAGGGGCTTTGCTCCACCGCCTTCGTGGCCATACTACGACACATCTCTAGCGATTTTGAGGGCTCCAACACTTGGAGGAGGACCACAGGAGCCTTCCGGCCATTTTGAAGCTTCAAAGCTTGTTGGAGGACGGAGATCAAGCTCAAGGAAGCTCGCCTCACTGGCACAGCTTCCCAGTTTGTCCACTTCCCTCCAGTACCATTGGATCTAGCTAGATTACCTAGGTGTACAACAGTCGCTGGATCATGCACACCCGCATGGTCTGATCGTCATCAGCCTTCTAATATGGGTTGTGCATCCGAACCGTCATCGACACACGAGGAGGCGATGCGTGGCATTATTGAACATCATCTGACTGTTCGCCTCCGCCTTTAGGTTGGGTATTTTGCATCATTCTTCCAGCCATTTTTGTATTTATTAATGAGTACGTCATCTTTCATCTACCATATATAGTTTTGTAATATTTGCAAAGCAGTCCTCATACTTTCCGATATTTATACGTAGGTCCGAGCCCCGTGACCCCACGTGGGCGACTACCTGAGGTTGACATTTTGCAAAGGGAACCCCATGACTTTAATTACTGTTGTTTAGTTCATAAACTATTTGTTTCAGTTATAATATTTCTGGTTATTTTGTAAGTTGGTCCCTAGAGTTTTGGGAAACTATATTTCGGACCATGCCAGTAGCGCATGTGTTGGAACAAGTGATTTTGGTCATTTTGCTATGAGGCCCCGACGGGTTTCGAATTTTGTCTTTGATCTGAGGATTTAAATATAACATTATAAAGTTTTCTGAAATTTACACTGTGGCCCTTAAATTTTCTGACATTTACGAAAATACTGTTGCTAGGAGTGTAGTTTCTCTTTGTTGCCTTTATTTATTTCATGCATCTATAAAATTCGAAAAAATCCTCAAAAATAAGCATAAGTTCTTGTTGCATTGCACTTTCACGCCATATTTTTTGCATTTTTGGCATTTTAATATTTATCAAAATCCACAAACATGCATTTTCTTCCCTGTTTGCATTAGAAAATATATAAAAATTTTAAAACCTTTTTGAAAAATTCCAGCAAAATATATTTCGTATTTATTTAAGTATTTTACATCCTCAGGACAAAAAACACTAAAAAATATAAAAGAAAACTCGTAAAAATTTAAAAACTCCCTAAAACCTTTATAAAATATTAAAAACTCATAAAAATCCTAAAAATATATTTTCTATCTCTAAATTTTCTATATATTGTTATATTTATATAAAAATTAAATCAAATAATTTTTTACTTTGATTATTATTCATCTCCATTTTAATTTCGGGTATTTATTCTCTTCCCTATTTTGAGGATTAGTGACATTGAAAATGCTATAAAAATAGTAAAAATACAGAACAATCATAAAATTCTAGAAAATATAAGAAGCACAAAAAGATTTTATTCTCTGTATTTCGGATATTTTTTACTATTTTTATCTCTCTCTTACATATCTTGTATATACATTCTCTATATAGTTTTGTGTCTCTATCTAAAGAAAAAGAAAATATAAAAATATAAAAAGAAATATAAAATTAGAAAATTAAAAATTAAAATATAAAAATTTAAAAAATCAAATAAAAATATAAAATTAAAAACCAACAAAAAATAGCACAAATAGACAAATACATCATATTTATTTTTGAGCATTCATTGCCCCGATCTACCTCTTGTTCCCTAGGTTCGACACTCTACACTACTTGCACTATACACATCTTTTGTAGAGTTATAATAAATTTTAACTCCATATGTTTCTTTTCATTGTTTGATTCTAAATTGTGGGTTAATTGTTGATTAATTGGATTTTTGTTACTGGTCGCCACAATGACTTTGTCTCCACCTTATGTGAGACATATTTTGACCCTCACCAAATCTTGACTATCATAGGGGAAGGGTTCAGAAAGGAAGTTCTATGATAGATATAAGCAAACATAAAAAAGAAAAATCACAAAAATGAAAAAATGTCCCTTGATCTTGGTATTTAGTACAACTAGGCATCTACTAAAGGATGCACAACTGATAACTGAGATTACATCAAGGGTTTAGAAATCTCACAAGGCGAGAGATCCGGTCGATGCATTGACCGCTCAACAAATCTTGGTTAATCGATAGATAACCCACAATATGAATTAAGCAGTGAATAGCAAAAATGTGGAGTTAAAATTTATTATAACTCTACAACAATGTGTATAGAGTGTAAGCATGTGTAGAGGTCGAAAAGAGGGAGCAAACGGGAAGAGGAGGCAAAATAATTGCACAAAAACTTTGTCTTTTATCTCTTATCCAATTCATTATTTTGTGGATTTTTGATTTTATATTTTTTTTATATTTTAAACAGGGCAAAAGGAGGCTCTTTTAAATTTCAATAAATAGATAAAATGCAAAAAAATGTCAATTAAAAATATGGGCATGAAATTATAAGATATGGAGCATTTAATCCTATTTTTATGGATTTTTAGGAGCACAATAACTATATTTACTAAATAGATAAAGCATCTAAAAATATATATGCTAGCAGGGACATTTTTAAATTAAAATAAAGTCCAGGGGGCTCTGTGCAGAAGTGCCAAAAATATCCAATGTAATTAAAATTTAATGAACTATTCTGAAATATAAAAACGCCAGGACTAACACGCAATTTGCCCCTCATGTTGTACTACCGTGGCGCATGCGGGGAGGGACCAAAATGCAAATACATAAAGTTCAAGGGCCTTCCAACAATTTTCACAAAAATATATAACATGCATTTCATTTTATTGTACTTTTTAGAAATACAAAAACTTGTAGGAGCATACCTACAATTTCACCACCTCACGTGGGACAACACGTGAGGTGACATGGACTGGACCTAAGTGTAAAAACATAAACGTCAGGGGTCCATTTGTAAAATGTCCAATTATTTATAAAGGTAACTTTTATTTACAGTATTCAATAATACATACAGAAACAAATGGGGCTAGATATGCTGTTTACCCCATAAGGGTCGGATGGCGATGGACAATTCACTTGACATGCATCACTCATCCGACGACCAATGACGTTTTGTAGATGGGCGTTTGAGATTGGATCAGTTGAGGTGATCAGAAGGTCGTGGTTGGGCTCCATCCTACGGTTGTGGTGCGATCTAGGGCTCCTCCCCAGATCGGACGGCAAAGGAGCACTATCCAAGAACAAGGAAGATCACTCGCCTGGGTGAGGTTTCTCCAACCAAATCTAGCTCCTCCGTCAGGCGTTGCAGCTCAAAAAGGGATATAAACATTCCTGGCGAGGTCCCCTAACTGTTGGAGGCATCAGAATGGTCGGAGCTTCACTGGAACACCACCACAAGGTTAAAGAAGATGCGACGCTCCAGAAACCTCTAACGATCTTCGAAATCGACTCCTGGAGCTTATTTGCCCTCCTAACCTGCACAGGAAGGAAACACAACTCGAGGCGGTACTCCTCGACCAAAGATGAAGCTGTTAGCGTGAAAAATGAGGTGGGTAGAGAGATCCTACAGAGGGCGGCGAAGTGGGACCTCCAATTCCAGATGCAAGGAAGATTTGATTGAATGGAAGGGAGTGGGGTGTCCAGAAGGAGAAGGGAAATAAAATGATGATGGGAAGCGGGGTGGAAAACAGTCAGGAACATGTGAAAATGTTTCCTGGAGAGAAGCTCCATCGAACTACGAATTTGCTATTTCACGCTAAAAGGCTACACTATGGATTAATCTAATTGCATAAGTAAATAGAACGAAGAAAAATCTATCTAAAATGAGCAAAAGATGCAGCTCATACCTGCTCGGGTGGCCAAGGAGCAGAGGTCGCCAGTGACGGCGGCCTTTGGTGCATCTCCTCCTCCGCGAGCCCTCGACACCTCAGGGGACTCCCCCTGTCACTGGGATACACACTTTGGTCGAGATGCGGCGGCTCTAGGGCTTGAAGATGGCCAAATTTAAGGAAGGAGAGGAGGTTCTTATTTATAAAACACGCGGGGCACCCTTATTGACCAGGCATAATCAAAGAATCGACGGTATGTACAAGGGATCAAATGGATGGGCGTGTTTGTACACTGCTCATAGATCATTTTGTATGAAGAAAGCAAAGGTGATGGATGGACAGATCATGCAGGAAAAATGGTAAAAAAGCGGGGAGTAGATAGGTCGCGTCTTATCAGACGACTAGAGGTCAAGTTGACCAAGGTCAACCCACGGAGGGACCCGATTGGTCCAGCTCAGCCTGCTACAAGACAAAACATGACTATTATTAAAAGAATAAATGATTAGAAATCATAAATGATTTTATTAATTTTTATGTATACAATAAAAAAATGTTTTTTATTTTACATAGTATTTTATTATGATTTGTATTTGTTTTTTGACTTTATTTATTAGTAGTTAATTTTTAATAGTGTATTTATAGGTATTTTCATCGATGTTTTGTATATTTTTATTTTGTATATTTTATTTTATTATTTTATTAATTTAATGTTTTTTATACATTTATAACTTATTTTTATGAAAATAAATGCATTTTTATTTTATTTTTATGATGTTATTTAGACACTTAAATAAATAGATATGTATATTATGTAAGTATATTTATCGGTACTTTACCTATGTTTTATATACATATTTGTATTTTAATGTATTTTATTGTGTTTTATTTTGTTTTTATAATTTTAATAGAACATGAATAATATTTACAATATTATAAAAATATAAAGAACAAAATAGTGAAAGAATACGTTTCCCTTTTATTTATATACATGTATAACATTGGTATTTTGTCTATGTATTTACATAGACTTATTTTATTTTGCATTTTCCCTTTGGTTTTATTCTAGTTTTAATATACACATATGTTATAAATAGTATTTAAAAAATTATAAAAATATGAATTTGTAGAATATTGAATAATGAATAAATTGAATATTTTTCTTGGTAGAATGTACAATAGGGGTCAAAAACCTAACTTTCACAAAGTAACTCCAACGAATACCCTCATTAAACGGCTTTGTGAAAAGTTATATACAATTAGAGGTGATTTTTATATGTTTTGAGTTTTTATTTTAAAGATATCGGTCTGTGAAGTTTGGTTTTTGACTTTTTATCTTATGTCTAAAATGAACACTTTGTATTATTTTTATAAAAACTCAATTTTGTATTTTTATTTACATTATTATCTACAACATTCGTAAAAAAAATTATTTATTTTATGAATCAATAATAAAGAATAAATAAATTTTCAAAAATGCATAAATAATGAATAAAAGATTGTCATTTTTATTCTATTTTTGGGCCCTTATCTCCCCCTACTTTATTACTTGTCGATCAACTCAATTCTTGACTTGGTCTCGGGGTTTAGGGTCATGAAATATTTTCAATATTTTATTTTTTTCTTTTCTTCTCTTTATTCTATAATTTTTGGCATTAAAAATATTATTTTATATAAAAATATTACAATAAATAATGAATGCTATTATGCACAAATAAATTCTATTTACATGCATTAGCTATGGTTTTTAAGGCCAAAATGATAGAATAAAGGTGATGAAATGGAGATTCATAAACAACATATAAGTTTAAAATGTTGTAGATAACAAATAACAAAAGCATTATCAGTGGATGGTCATCTCAGGAGGGGTTTTGGAGGCTTGTTGTTTTCAACTCCTGGGGTGAGGGCTTATAGTATTATCAAGGACTTGTTTGCATCAAATAATATAAAAATTTATTTAAACAATTTATGTGTGAGGTTAAAAGGATTTTCTTTAGAAGAGGAGGATATGTTAAGGATAAGCATGGCACCTTTGGACACTTTGGGAGGAGGGAGCAAAATACCCTGAAATAGTCTCGTACATCTCTCCTTCCAGATCAACCACCAAGTTGATACTTGGGTTGCTGATATCTGCCAAAGCGGGGATGATGGTGAGAGTGATGAGTGAAGATTGAAAAATCATCTAGATTTCCATAATAGTTAGATAAATTTAAAATGGAAAATAGGAAGTGCACTAACGATTAGTTGAAAAGTATGTGATTCATATCTTCTCCTACTGCGAGGCACAAGGGACAGGATGAGGCCATTGGGATGTTGGAAATGAGTGGATGGTCTTGTTTTCTAAGTTTATAGTGGCTTAGCTTCCATAGGAAGATGGATACGTAAGGGTGGAAGGGTTTTTTCCAGATATTGTAGAGATGGTTATATAGTAAATGGTTGGGGATGATTTATTGAATAATGATTGAGTCAATTGAGTTTGGAAATAACATGAAGTTAAAGAGTCAATTTTTTAGGTCTTGATTGTCCCGGGTGTACGCATGTCTAGCGACTGCCAGCCAGTTTTGCTTAGCCAGAAGGGTCGAAAGGGCTTGGGACTGATGAATCCGTAAATTCATCATCTCAATATCTTGATCTTAACAAAATCCCTGAGTAAAATATCAAATAAATGTACATAAAATCAATAAATTAACAAAATGACTCTTGTAAAAAAACATACTGATTATTGTATATTAGATTGTACAAAATAAATTACCCATAAAAGGCCGCAAAAAGTAAGGAGTTTTATACCTGTAAATAACTCAAAACTTCATCTATTTTTATAATTTCATTCCAACTCATTTTTGGCTAATATTTTCACTAACTTGTTCATAACAATATATATAAAAATACAAAAAATACAAAATAAATTTTAACTCAAATAAATGCTCCTAGATCCCAAAGAGAAAAAGCCGCTAAGTCAACTTCCAAGCCAAATTCCCGCTCCGTATGAACTCCGAATTCACCAAAATCACTTTTAAAGTTCAAGTTAGAAAATTATCTATCCAATGGAAATGGTTTCATTAAAATCGGATCTCATTTGCAAAAATTGGGTTTTGGGACCTAGATGTACATTGTACATTATATATATATTTATTCTTTCTTCATTTTTTATTTTATCTTTCTTAATTACTAAAAATACAAAAAAATCATGCTTGTGTTGTATTTTGATGTAGTTTTTGATTGTATTCTCCTTTTGTAAATATCTCTTATTAAAAAGATAAAAAATACCGCATGGAAATCTAAAACATAATTTTCAAATTACCCCCAAATTTGTTCATTTGCCTCACTGTGTTCGACCCCGGACTTACCCGGGATATAAATTAAAGTCGAGATACTCTTCACAGAGATCTTCTCTCGGTTCTGACTGATTCGCTAAGTACGCGTACTACAACGTGCCCAAACTAAATCATCGTATTTAGGGACTTGTGAGATGGCGCCATTGCCGGGGAGGCAAACGGCTTAGGGATTAGTTTTAAAAAATTAGATTTAGATTTTCATTTACTCAGGTAGTCTAACCCTCGAGCCACTTATAATTATTCCATTTTCCTCTCAACTATTTCTGTTCATATTTTAGTATATATTTTATTTTTATGTCTCTAATATAAATTTTATTTTCCTTGCGAGGGCCCTGTGGACTTGGAGTGCATCGGAGGTCAATGGATGTGATGCGCATCGACTGTTGAAGATCAAGGAGAATTAATTTGTTTTTGAGAGAATTTTCTGTAATTATTATGTTGTAATAATTTAGGTAATTTTTCTCTTTATGGCGGCTCTTCTTTGAGAGCTCGTGCTTGTATCCGGACTGGACTTTTGACCCTCTTGTCGTCGTGTGGTTGCTTAATGTAGAATAGGACTTGTACTCGTCGCTCTTAGCGAATTTTTATTAGAATATCTTTATTGCTTGTGCTCATATTTTTTAGGACCATACATCACATTTAACGAGACGCACTTAGAACACATGGCTATTAGTTCAAATTAAATTGTTCATCACTCGCTGATAGAACTGCCTGTCTAGGAACAGTTTTCTCGTTTGCATTCATTTAGTATAAAATTTCAATTCTGCCTTGCATCCCTCATGTAGAGCATGAGGATCACTATAAGTCTTCTGAACTGGGCATGCATCATTGATTTCACTATTTGCATCGGTTTTTCTCGACTCCCTCCTCTTGGTTTTTGAAAGTCAGGATGAAAGGAAATCGAGACTGATCGTTAGGCGTGCTTTGTTTGATGGATTAATGAAGTGATAACCAAACTTAAAATTGGGACTGCTAATCAGAATTGACCAAAAACAGACTAAAACTAACACTTATTTTGGGAGAGAAAAACCCTCACTGTATGCTTGGCAATTGTGATTGTTGAGAGGCGAGGACGCATCCCTAGGATAGTACCCAAAACCTACTTTTAAGCCTTGCGTAATTGGACTTATATCTTGATTTATCATCTAATTAAAAATCGAAAAGATAAACGCTCGAACTCTTGCAACCATCACAGTGTTGAGTAGGTGAACTCAGGGTTTGCTCTTGTGTTTGTTTGTTTGTGTGTTATTCGGTGCACTTGCACGCTTTCTTCCTCGATCCGCCATTCTAATAGAAAGAGGAGAGAGCATGGAGTGTTTTATTGGTGACTGACGAGCCGCAAAATCGGCCCTTTAATAGAGTGTTTTTAGCACTCGATAAAGTCATCGCAGCCGGGCCGAGATGGACTCGTCAAAGACCATCTCATTTAGATATACAAATATCAAAACGAGATGGTCGTAATATTCTCTTATTTTACTTGGCAAGAAACCAAGGACGAACTCAGGGACACGCGCTTCTCTCGTATTAATAGGTCTTCTATTTATTTAACTAAGTGTAGAGTTGAAGCATCTATAGGTCAAATGTATGCAAGACACTACAATGCATTAAAAATAAATATGCATTTTTTTTATATTTTTATCATGCTAATAAATGCAGAGAAATGCAAAGCAAATATGCCCTGAACAATAATTACTTGAGCCATACAATATGCGAGTCAAACAAAATCAGTTACTGAAGCACGTTTTCATGTATACAACAAATAGGCATGAGAAACGAAGAAATCATGACACTTAGTTACTAAAATAATACACTACTGATCATATTGTCAAATCTCAAATTGAAGCATGCCATAATAAAGATGATGAGAAGAGCATCAAAATGAAACTGAAATCAACTCGATTGGAGCTATGTAGCTCAAGATATGCAACAATGAAGATAAGGGCATAAGTGAAAAGAAACATGAAAAGATACCTACAAAAAGGTCCCTGGGAGGGACTAAAATGCAATAAAAATAAAGTACGGGGCCTTCCTTGTAAATAATCCATATGCGCGGGGACCTTTTTGTAAATTTGAAGAACTTTGGGGGCGTCTCTGCAAATTTCCCAGAATAGCACATGTGAAGCACGTGCTATCCAGGCTTGGTGTCAGGCTCGACAGAGGTTCGGCAGCTGCGGCTTGGCTCGTGCTATCCGAGCCTTCAGGCTTGGTGGCGATCAGGCTCGGCGTGGTCTCTGGGTGTGCCACGTGTATCAGGACCTGGATGCAATTTGTGGAACGTACGAGGGCGCCGATGCAAAAAGCCCACAGCCACGTGCGTGAAGCACGTGATCTCAGGCTCGGATGGGGTGAGGGTCAGCGCTGCTTCGGGTGGCCGTAGCAGGTGGCTCGGGCCACGTGGTGGCTCGAGGGCGCCTCGGGCGAGGCTCGGTCCCACCGAGCCTCCGCGCTCCGGGATGGTCGACGTGGTCGCTCCAGGACCGTTGGATCTCCGTCGTGGGGCTAGATCCAACGGTGGCCGCTCCTCCTTCCTCCTCGATGGCTGGCGGCGCTATTGGAGCTCCGGCGTGAGGCCTGGAGCTCCGCCGCGCCGTGCCGCGTTCGGTGAAGCTCGGGGGCTGGCTCTGAAGATCTGGCGATGAAGCTCCGAGGTCGGAGAAGCTGCAGACGCATCTGGAGTTCGCCGTCGACGCCTGATTGCCGGAGGCGGAGCTCTAGAACCTGGCTCCGCACAAGGTCCGGCCATTGGTGCTGGTTGACCTGCAAGGGGGTTAAGGCATACGTGCGTGCGATGCGAGGTGAATGGAGGACTGATTGGGGCCGAGAAATGGAGTCCTTAGTGTGTTCTCCTCCGCCTCCGGTGGAGGAGAATGCCTGGGCTGAGGGAGGTCGTGATGGAGGAAGGTGATGATCGGAGGAGTCGGCGAGGAAGATGGATTGATGGCAAAGCTTGTGGAGTGAGCCATTAGGGGCGATGAGGGGAAGATCTATCTATCTAATTAAGAGAAAATTAAAGAAAAATTCACCGAAGATCAGAGGACTTACCTGGCCGGAGATGGAGGTCGTGGCTTGGGCTGGGCATCGGAGAAGAAGCCTGGGTCGTCGCACATACTGGCCGGCCGTGCCAGCGAGCTCGGGCGGGGCTTAGAGCCACCACAGCGCCGCCTGAAGGTCGACGGGCCTCATCGGGGAAGGAAGTCGTCGTCGCTCGATCCGAGCTCCTCCCCCTGTCACAGGGAGGAGCTGGAGGGCTGGGCCACCACCCCTTGGTTGATGGACCCGGGTGAAGTGGGGCGGAGGCGTGGTATTTAAAGGTGGTGATGGCGGAGTTGATGAGTGGAGTCGCGGGTTTCAAGGGTGCGCATGGGGCGACTGGAAATGGATCGAGTTTAGTGGAGATATGCGCGCGAATCATGGAGGAATGGGGAGCGTAGTGGGACGGTTAGGGAGAGGAGAGGTGGTGAGTTGAGGCGGCTAAAAATAGAAGGGCGGAGGAGGTCTACGAGGCGAGGGGCTCAGGCGGAGCTTGCGGGAGGAGGAAGACGAGGTCCGGACCGTTGGATCGTCAGATCCAACGGTCCTGATGAGGGCGCGTAGGGACGGTTTGGATCAGACGACGGTGTAATGATCGAAGCGTCAAGAGTACGCCAGGTGTCGTGGTGAGGCTTGCGCGCTAGCGGACGGTAGTGATGTGAAGAGGGCGCATGATCGAAGGGCTGGTGATGGTTGCGAAGCTAGCGGCTCAGATGGATAGCCCCGATATGATCGTGGGGTGCACAAGGCTGCTACGTGGCGAAAGGGGATACAGGCGCTGACGGATGGTGACGATGAGAGGTGAGGTTGGATCAGACGGCTAGGGATTGAGGCGCAAGAGGAGAAGGTAGAGCCGTTGGATCAAGTAAAGATCCAACGGCCCAGATCAAGGGCGGATGAGACAAGAGGGGCGGGGCCACGTGGCGCGCCAAGATTGGGCCACGTGACCCAATCAGATTATTCAGATGGAATTTTTTTATTTTTGAAGGCTATAATGGCCGAATTTGAGAAAACTCAAAACATGAAAGTTGTAGATCTTGACGAGATCTACAAGTTTCATGATGGCCAAAACTGGAGATGACATCAAACAAAGACCCGAAATATTTTTGAAGGTATTTTTAAGTCTAAAAATACCAAGGATTTTTATTTTGCCATTTTTTTGTGGTTTTTAATTTATGTAAGACTCTGTTAATTACAGGACATTAACTGGGTTTTATTGACATCTATTTAAGCAAGGGGGTTAATAATAAAAAATAAAGATGATGAAATCGAGTTTCATCAACCCCCTATACTTAAACCATGCTCGTCCTCGAGCATCAGAAAGAATGACTAAGTTGGATCAACCCCCTTGTGCATGTGAATACAGGATCCAATCTGCTCAAGTCAACTTAATTTTAGAGATCAAAATTCTTGAGTTTAACCCAGCCTTAATCAAGAGGTACCCAATTCCTCTAATTCTCTAGACTCTCTCTGATGTACATATAATCTAAAGGATATGACATTTAGTGTTGACCGCAATTCTGAGAGTAGAGTCCAATCTTCACCCAAAGTCTTGGTCCAAGAAATTCTCCTAAGGACCCAATCCTCAACACTAGGGAATAAATCAAATCTTGCATTCAGTCCACCGTCTCTTTAGTTGTCAGACTTAGAAAATATAGATGGCAGGCCAGAAATGGAGGGCATGGGATTGTGTCAATTCTTCTCTCCCTTTCATTGGAACAAGGATTCTCTCTAGTGCCTTTTTACGCAACACAATTTTTTGTGTTGATCAGTGCGTCCGTCAAGAGAAGTTGGAGCCGTCTGCACTTGTTTTCCTGGGAGTACACCGGGGTGTGTCTCTTTTGAGTACCTATCGTACCTTCGACACCCAGACTTGTAGCATTTACGATGCAGAGCCCTTTTTTGGTGCAAGCCCGACTCCTGGTCCTAATAGCGGTGGTCCAAGTGGACACTTTGAAATGGTTGGGAGCGCTCGCCTTTGGTGGAAGCTCTTTGATATTTGACTTTGTGGAATGAGAGCTTTTCTTTGAATTTCATTGACTTGTATAATTGGTGGCTAGCTCCACTGCTTTTACCAAGAGTTGGCGCACACTGATCAACAAATTTTTTTTTATTTAATCACACCCTGGCACTTAGGTCAATATCAAGAGATTTAGTATAAGAACCAAGCTCTCATACTGGCTAATAATGCTGACACTCAGGTTTCATGAAGCCTCCAAAGATTTTATCCCATCCTCGAGCATCATTAGATCAAATCCAAACTTGATTCCCTCATCCCAATCCCTCAGGTGAAGAGTCAACTCATCTCAATCAAAACCGCAGTCGTGCATGTGTTGTGCTGATCATATTCTTTATGTCTGAGACTAAGCATGGAATATAGCATGCAAATCTAGAGACCTAGGGGAATGTGGATGATTAAGTCTAAGACCCTGATGGCTAAGGCTGGTTAACCGCAAATCTCAAAGAACTCATAAATCAAGCTTCCTTGAACATTTCAGATCCTGGTTGAAGGTGTAAGAGTAGAGGTTTAATCCAACTCCTTCATTCAAAAACATTTTTTTTGAAACTTGCTTCAAGAGATATGAGGACTGCCTAATCTCAATTAAATAGTTGCATCTGCATTCAGCCAGTATGGATGTAAGTACAGGCCGGAGCCCGTTGCTTAAGGACGGAGCCTTACGCGATGTCCTTTAAACCATCCACTCTGCGAAGGGCGAACCCTCACTGAACACGGCTATTTAATGGGGCTTAGTAGTCACTAATGGCTCCTAAAGGATTTTTGGATTTCTCTCATCATTTTTTTTGTGGATTTAATTTAAAGTTTAAAACACAGGTTAGACTCACCTTTCCTTGATAAAAGATTTTTAAAACCATGTCACACAAATAGAAGATTTTCAAAACATTTTCAAAAAGATTTTTCAAAACAAGGGAAACTCATCATTTTTTTAATCATTTTCGAAAATATTTTTATCAAAATAGTGTAACATAGTATAGAAAAAGTCGTGAAATCATTTGAGTTCTCTTAGTCCAAAGAATTTTACTTTAGCCAAAAAATTTTAAATTTTTCAAAATTTTTCAGTTTATAGCTAAAGTAAATATACAGTATATACGGTATACCCCCCCTATCCTTAAACTTTGCTATGTCCTCATAGCACTAGTTGTTACGAGTCCATAGGTCCATTTAAGTACAGAGAAATATACGGGAGCATAGAGGGGGCTCCCCCTAAACTTAGGTTAGAAATAACCTAAGTATAAAGGCAAGAAAAGATGAGTAGAGAAATCACAGGGACTTGGATCCCCCCTATACTTAGGCTGAGATTAGCCTAAGTATAAAGATGGAAATTAATGTTGGAAAAGACCCAAGGTGAACGAAGAAGAAGGATGAATATACAAGTGAGCGGTTAAATCTTCGGAGATGAAATGGAGTGTCTTCGGTTTTGGGGTGTGTGTCGCAAACATGGCTCAATTCAAGCAAGCAAACCCTTGGTTTCACCAACTCACACATGAAACCAACCAAGGTTGGTTTATTATCTTGTCTGTTTTATTGGTGATAAAACATTAGGTTGTTACGCAAAGAAAAGATATGAAGTGAAAATCATTGCGTAAGCGAGGGTATTGCTCTCCCAAAACCGAATTTTACTCCATTTTTGGTTGACTTGCAATTAACAGTCTCAATTTTATTTTTAGGTTATCACTGAATTATGGTTAGCACAAAATCAAGAAGTCATCGTCTACCGTTCATTCCCTTTTTCCACTTAACCTAGGTGATCAAGCTAGGAGAAAGAAACCGAGAAAAACCGCATATTCAATAAAACCACGATCTTGGCTAAGTGATAAATCATGCAGTGATTTGACGATAAATCCGTGAAAAACTAGGACCGTTTTGAAATCCAAATTCAACATGTAAGCAAGTCGAAAAAGCCGCACCTAATCATGCATCTATTAGCGGTGATTGATTTTTCATTAATTTTAGCTAAGTGATGCGAGATTATGTGCGTATAGAAGTTAGTGTGTCCTACCCTACGATCAAGCACATAAGAATATGAAAGATAAAATGAGCTCGGAAAGCCGCGTGCCTAGTCCTAGGTCGACACTCAAGTGGGGACTATCCCCACACAACCACATTCGTTCGATTACAACCGCAAGTCTTTAATCGAAGACCGCTGTAAACGACGAATTATTACATGGAAATAAAAATGCAAGACATTTTTTCCTTTCTTCTCGACATACTCCAAACGTATTTCTGCGGCTCCTCGCAGCGGGAAGCATCGGCTTCTCACCTCCTTGAACACCAAGGCCCCTGCCACAGAAAAATTGATTAGAGATCAATCGAAAAAGAAAATTTTATAATGTGAAATAAATGAACAAAAAGTGACCTATAAAAGAAACACGAAATTAAATAAACAAAATTCCAAAAAAATATGAGAAATGAGTCGTGTCCCCGACAACGGCGCCATTTGACGAGCCGCAAAATCGGCCCTTTAATAGAGTGTTTTTAGCACTCGATAAAGTCATCGCAGCCGGGCCGAGATGGACTCGTCAAAGACCATCTCATTTAGATATACAAATATCAAAATGAGATGGTCGTAATATTCTCTTATTTTACTTGGTAAGAAACCAAGGTCGAACTCAGGGACACGCGCTTCTCTCGTATTAATCGGTCTTCTATTTATTTAACTAAGTGTAGAGTTGAAGCATCTATAGGTCAAATGTATGCAAGACACTACAATGCATTAAAAATAAATATGCATTTTTTTTATATTTTTATCATGCTAATAAATGCAGAGAAATGCAAAGCAAATATGCCCTGAACAATAATTACTTGAGCCATACAATATGCGAGTCAAACAAAATCAGTTACTGAAGCACTTTTTCATGTATACAACAAATAGGCATGAGAAACGAAGAAATCATGACACTTAGTTACTAAAATAATACACTACTGATCATATTGTCAAATCTCAAATTGAAGCATGCCATAATAAAGATGATGAGAAGAGCATCAAAATGAAACTGAAATCAACTCGATTGGAGCTATGTAGCTCAAGATATGCAACAATGAAGATAAGGGCATAAGTGAAAAGAAACATGAAAAGATACCTACAAAAAGGTCCCTGGGAGGGACTAAAATGCAATAAAAATAAAGTACGGGGCCTTCCTTGTAAATAATCCATATGCGCGGGGACCTTTTTGTAAATTTGAAGAACTTTGGGGGCGTCTCTGCAAATTTCCCAGAATAGCACGTGTGAAGCACGTGCTATCCAGGCTTGGTGTCAGGCTCGACAGAGGTTCGGCAGCTGCGGCTTGGCTCGTGCTATCCGAGCCTTCAGGCTTGGTGGCGATCAGGCTCGGCGTGGTCTCTGGGTGTGCCACGTGTATCAGGACCTGGATGCAATTTGTGGAACGTACGAGGGCGCCGATGCAAAAAGCCCACAGCCACGTGCGTGAAGCACGTGATCTCAGGCTCGGATGGGGTGAGGGTCGGCGCTGCTTCGGGTGGCCGTAGCAGGTGGCTCGGGCCACGTGGTGGCTCGAGGGCGCCTCGGGCGAGGCTCAGTCCCACCGAGCCTCCGCGCTCCGGGATGGTCGACGTGGTCGCTCCAGGACCGTTGGATCTCCGCCGTGGGGCTAGATCCAACGGTGGCCGCTCCTCCTTCCTCCTCGATGGCTGGCGGCGCTATTGGAGCTCCGACGTGAGGCCTGGAGCTCCGCCGCGCCGCGCCGCGTTCGGTGAAGCTCGGGGGCTGGCTCTGAAGATCTGGCGATGAAGCTCCGAGGTCGGAGAAGCTGCAGACGCATCTGGAGTTCGCCGTCGACGCCTGATTGCCGGAGGCGGAGCTCTAGAACCTGGCTCCGCACAAGGTCCGGCCATTGGTGCTGGTTGACCTGCAAGGGGGTTAAGGCGTACGTGTGTGCGATGCGAGGTGAATGGAGGACTGATTGGGGCGGAGAAATGGAGTCCTTAGTGTGTTCTCCTCCGCCTCCGGCGGAGGAGAATGCCTGGGCTGAGGGAGGTCGTGATGGAGGAAGGTGATGATCGGAGGAGTCGGCGAGGAAGATGGATTGATGGCAAAGCTTGTGGAGTGAGCCATTAGGGGTGATGAGGGGAAGATCTATCTATCTAATTAAGAGAAAATTAAAGAAAAATTCACCGAAGATCAGAGGACTTACCTGGCCGGAGATGGAGGTCGTGGCCTGGGCTGGGCATCGGAGAAGAAGCCCGGGTCGTCGCACATACTGGCCGGCCGTGCCAGCGAGCTCGGGCGGGGCTTAGAGCCACCACAGCGCCGCCTGAAGGTCGACGGGCCTCATCGGGGAAGGAAGTCGTCGTCGCTCGATCCGAGCTCCTCCCCCTGTCACAGGGAGGAGCTCGAGGGCTGGGCCACCGATTCTTGGTTGATGGGCCCGGGTGAAGTGGGGCGGAGGCGTGGTATTTAAAGGTGGTGATGGCGGAGTTGATGAGTGGAGTCGCGGGTTTCAAGGGTGCGCATGGGGCGACTGGAAATGGATTGAGTTTAGTGGAGATATGCGCGCGAATCATGGAGGAATGGGGAGCGTAGTGGGACGGTTAGGGAGAGGAGAGGTGGTGAGTTGAGGCGGCTAAAAATAGAAGGGCGGAGGAGGTCTACGAGGCGAGGGGCTCGGGCGGAGCTTGCGGGAGGAGGAAGACGAGGTCCGGACCGTTGGATCGTCAGATCCAACGGTCCTGATGAGGGCGCGTAGGGACGGTTTGGATCAGACGACGGTGTAATGATCGAAGCGTCAAGAGTACGCCAGGTGTCGTGGTGAGGCTTGCGCGCTAGCGGACGGTAGTGATGTGAAGAGGGCGCATGATCGAAGGGCTGGTGATGGTTGCGAAGCTAGCAGCTCAGATGGACAGCCCCGATATGATCGTGGGGTGCACAAGGCTGCTACGTGGCGAAAGGGGATACAGGCGCTGACGGATGGTGACGATGAGAGGCGAGGTTGGATCAGACGGCTAGGGATTGAGGCGCAAGAGGAGAAGGTAGAGCCGTTGGATCAAGTAAAGATCCAACGGCCCAGATCAAGGGCGGATGAGACAAGAGGGGTGGGGCCACGTGGCGCGCCAAGATTGGGCCACGTGGCCCAATCAGATTATTCAGATGGAATTTTTTTATTTTTGAAGGCTATAATGGCCGAATTTGAGAAAACTCAAAACATAAAAGTTGTAGATCTTGACGAGATCTACAAGTTTCATGATGGCCAAAACTGGAGATGACATCAAACAAAGACCCGAAATATTTTTGAAGGTATTTTTAAGTCTAAAAATACCAAGGATTTTTATTTTGCCATTTTTTTGTGGTTTTTAATTTATGTAAGACTCTGTTAATTACAGGACATTAACTGGGTTTTATTGACATCTATTTAAGCAAGGGGGTTAATAATAAAAAATAAAGATGATGAAATCGAGTTTCATCAGTGACAGCGGTGAAGCATCTTCCTCAAGCGACGACATCCTTTAGGCGAGATCCGTGGAGCTCCGCTCCGTGTCACGAGTACCCCATCGAGCTTGCATAACTTCTCCGATTTTCATTTCGCCAATCGGATCGAAGCGACGACAGGCGTCCAGCGTAGCTGCTCCGCAAATCCAGCGAACCTCAGGTAAGTATTTCCTCTCATATCCCTTGTTATTTTGTTTATCTCACATTTTATTTCCTTGTTATTTTCACCACACCATCATTTTATTTCCTTGTTATTTCATGTTTCTGTAATTACAAAGTTGTCCATGTATATAGTTTGCTCGTGAGTTTTCTTTCCGGAAATTGCACAGATACCCCTATCTTTATAGATTAATTTGGACACCAATGTCGCATCATTTTATTCAATGAAAAATGTCATGATGTTGAGCAACTAATTGTCTACCATTTTCATATTTATTTGTTCTTTTGTGATTTATGGTAAATTAACTAATATTGTTTAAGTGAAATTCTGCATATTTTACCTAATCTGAGCTCTTAAATTCATATCTAACTCACGATTGCTCCAAAAATTCTTACAAAATCAGGAATGATGCATTAACATATGATCTAATTACTGTACAAATTTCATCGAAATTAGAATTGTCTTGTGCCTGAAATAAATTGTGGGGTATTTTTAGTAAATGATTTTTAATTAAATCCACATACATCCTTTTAACAAAATTTCAAGTCTCATGGATGCCATATGAAAATACCTATATGAGATAATTCATTCTTTGCCTAATTTGCTATTATGGATTTCTTATGAATTAATTACTCACTGTCTCTCTATTTTCACTAAAAAATTAATAAAAAATTCATATTTTGTCAAAAATTCCAAAAATATTACTGTAGCTTCCTTGCATCATGTTTATATTCCTCTAAATTTTTCATACTTTTTACTTACTGTTTGTGTTAAAAATTGCGAAAAAAACCCATAAAAAGTGTGCATTTTTACTTGTTGCATGTTAACCCCTAAATTTCTAAAAAAAATATGTTCTGCATTCATCTCTGGATTAGGATTATAGAAAAAAATAATTTTTCTAAATTGAACTGATTTGACATTAAAATTAATTTGGCCTTGTTGCGTGTTTTCTTAGAGTCTTAATTCAGCCGCATTTGCATTTGCATTTGTTTTTGCATAAAAAATATAAAAAAAATCCGCATTGGAAATCTAAATCTTCATTTTCGAATTAACCCCAACGTTGTTCCTTTGCTTCCCTTTGTTCGACCCCGGACTTGCCCGGATATAAATTAAGCCGAGACACTCTTCACGGAGATCTTCTCTCGATCCTTCTCACCTACCCCACATTCTTACACCCCTGATCCATAACCGTCCTGTATTGACTCACCATATTCTTTTCTGTTTGTTGAAATTAAGGAACAAACCAAAGAGCAAGCTACTGTTGAGATGAATGATTTGCAGAACCAGTTGACCCCACGTACCTCATTCTCACCTTGAGTTAGGACTGGGCAACCATTAACTTATACACATCCCAACTTGACCTTTGGGTACAATACAGTTGACCAAACAAATCAAATGGAGAGGCCTACACTACATGATCTTCCTGACTTGATTGACCTAAGTGATCAAGCCAACATTGATCAGCCTTCATATCACCCATTCGGAGAGCCGACATATACAGGGGATTAGACTCATGAGACCGATCTACAAACCCCATGTCTACTGACTCCACCTTATGAGGCTCCGACCAACATCTGTCATACAGATGGGCCATACTCAACCCAGCATTACACGCCTGAGTGAAGGTGTGTTGAGTATAAGAGCCTGAGTTCTCAGCAGTATCCTCAAATTGCGCAAACTTCTCTCATGAGATGTCATGTATTGGAGGATGACATTTATAGACCGATCAAGAGTCCAGGTAGGAATATGGATCATGGATTTGGCAGATTAAATCTTGAAAACCTGGAAGACACCGGATTGACCACACGTCATGTACATCTGGAGTCCCTTCTACCTCCCTCTTCTACTAACCACTTTCCCTCCAAACCAAAGTCTGTACATTCTCCTAGTCCTCCTTCATCTATCAAAAAGACCAAAAAATGGAAAAAAATAGAAAATACCATAAAAATTAAAAATGAAAAAGATCTACAAAAATTGGATCCTGCACTCAGGAAAGCATTGGATAGAAAGTTGATTTTTGAGCTTCCCTTAATAATGGTCATTGAACACTTTCCCGACCTTAAAAGATTTGTGAGAAGTAAATTGATGCCAAAAAGGTCGGTAAATAAGAGGACAATGACTGAAAAACATAGTCTCTATGGCCACTTCTTTGATGATAGGGAGAAAAACCAAGAGCCGCAGAGTAAAGCGGTTGCCTAGGTTTTATTGTGAAATCAAAGATACCACATTCAACCACGCAAGAATCAATGATGACTTACCAATTAATATCCTCCCGACCTCCGTGTTTGCCAAGCTCAAACTCGGATCTGCCAAGAAGTCAAGAGAGATCATTCAGTTAACCATTTCAGTCATCGTTACTTTCCAAGGTGCTCTATTATAGGTGTAATTCACGATCATTAACATTGAGCACCGAGGAGAGTTCACCCAGTCTCCGATCATTCTCGGAAAACCATTCTTATCTTTGGTTAAGGCAACTATAGATTGCGCGACCAGGGATATTGATTTCACTGCATTGGGAGCACTTCGACCTCACCCGATCTTTGAGGACGCATGATATTCCAAGGTAACCCATAAAGTCGCAGACAGTCGTGACCTTCGAGAGATAGTTGATTCCTGTATCTCTACTACACTTGAAATACCAACAGTTCAGATGACCATTGGTTCAGAGACTCCCTACTCCTCCACATCACCCACTGCTTGCATCCCCACCACTGTGACAACTTCTAGAGAGGACTCACAACCAGAAGCTATCCTTGAGTCAGACACGATCATTTCTAATTTCCTTGACTTTTTAGATGATCCAACTCATGAGCTAATCAATGCCAAGCCAACTGAAAACACTATGCCTTACCAGAGACGTGTGTTGATCCTGCAGGAGTATTACAATGCATATGGTGACTCATCTGATGATGAACCTCTAGTCAGCACCTCACTACATCCACGACCTATACCAAAAGAGACAACTGGGACCAAATTGACCAATCTTGATAAATCGGTTGCTCCATCCTCTAGTCGATCATTTGGTAAGAAGAAGAAGAGTATTGATTCCTCGAGGTGTTGCCCCAAACTCTTCCAGACGCATCACTCTCCTCTTCCTCTTAATGCTTCAGGTTCTAGAAAATCGGCTAAGAAAGTTACCTTCGACACACCAGAGAAGGAACTTTCTAAGGAGTCCTCATAAGGTTCGGATGAGGTGATCTATATGAGTGAGCTCAGTTTGGCTGTTCTGAAGCCATATTTGAGCAAGCAGCCGTGTGTCGACCCACGTTGGGCGTTCCCTACACCTCACTATTATTCTTCGAAGGACGATTCTGACAGCGACACATGTATCTACTACCCACCTCCTCGCTCCTGCAAGAAGGTCTGTCACAAACCTTCTTGATCCTTGTATAGATTTTCCTCCCTTTATTTCCCTCCCTCTTCCGTGATTCGCATCACTCGCCCCAGTTCCGTATCGTTTTCATTTTGTATCTATACTTAGGTTGACTATATCCTGAGTATAGGGGGGTAAGTGAACCGAGTTGCTCCATTTCTTCTTGTATATTCTTTTCCACTCTCATCGGTTCCCCGATCTTGTGTTCTATCCAATACTTAGGCTGACCATAGCCTAAGTATAGGGGGGCTGATGCCCTCTGTTTATTCTCCCATATTCTTATATTCTTTTCACCACTTATACTTAGTACGAGCTATTGCTTTTTGTCACCTAGTGCCATTGAGGACATAACACATGCTAAGTATAGGGGGGTGTATATATTGA